>BJKM01000377.1:445000-577490 GCA_015082035.1 Chaenogobius annularis | reverse complement strand
AAATGTGAAATGTCTGTAAAATGAATAATAAAATTGCAGAAATATCACTTTATACCCAAAAAACATTCACGATATATCTATTTTTCGCTATATATTGTCCACTTCTACTTGTGACGTATAAAGCCACGCTCCGGTTTGCAGCGGTTTAAACATTCAGTATTGGTCATGCAAACCACAAGGACAGAGACAGAGACTCTTTATAAGAGCGCACAGTGCATGTATCTGCTAAGATGGAGACACACAGGATCTATTCTGTTTCATTAAATTCACATCGTTCTTAAACACAAGCTGGTCTGTTGGCTGTTGTTTTTGGGACATTCCCCTGACTGACTCTGTGTGAGCTGTAATGAAGGCCAGTTCATCGACAGGGAACACGTGCAAGTGTTTATCAGCACAGCCTGACAGGACCAAATGTAGGCCGCCCACACTGCACTAATGCGCCTGACAATCCCGCAGTGTGACAAGCTGTAAAATCAATGCTGCAATGTCAGGGAGCACACTGCAATGTTTTCAAGGCCTAACCTACTATTACTAAGAGCCACACATTTACTACATTTCATAACATAAGTGTGACTCTATATGACAAGATTACCCCACTTATGACATCAAGTAAAAGGATTGGCTCTGAGAAGGAGAGGATCCTGTTAGGAAATCAATAAGAGTTCATACAGGGACATCGCTGGAGTGAAAAGAGACAGACAAAAGGATGTCACATGGACACAGAAAACTGCACTGCTGACGAGAAAAGGCTGTGTATTAGCCATTACAGATGTGTCAAATTTCAATTAGGGATGTAAAGATTATTAGGTTAATCAATAATTGTGATTATTCAAATAAAACGTTATGAAGCTGGTTACAAACATGAGAAATAGTAGAATAGATGTGTTAGACAATGGGAATGAAAGAAATGGCTTATTGATGAAATAGATACATGGATACTGTTTTAGAACTCAGCTCTACTTCCTATAATTTTAATTACTTTTAAAATGTTCTCAACCTGTGACTTGACTGTGGTAAAACTATGACAAATATTTACACAAGGACTATACCACCAAATGAAGTAACGATTAGAAAAAGATGCACTTTAAAGAACCCAATTCGTCTGGTTCTTTAAATTTAGCAATAATATAAATGACACACACCGCCAGTGACGTTGCTTCTGGAGATATTTCTGCAGAATAATATTACATATATATTTTTTCCTTTTCAGTGTACAAACCACAAACCACAAAGTAACAAACTATGCCACTATGCAGAACTCTTCATACAATAGGGTGCAAACTCACTGTAGCATTTAATTCCCTTAAATATTTCTTACCTGGGGGAGAGACCAGAGAACGTAAAAACACACACCGCTTCAAAAAAGAAAGCCATAACCAATACAATGTACCATCATAACACCATTACACCCTTCTAATACCCGATTCTGTTTTAAACCACATTCAAAGCACATTCAAATTAGTCCTACGCAATTCAAAACACCCTTCACCTATAAATAACATGGCACTACAGTTACTTTTACTTAACATGAAAACAGAGCAACTGCACTCCATCTGTGCCATTCAGCCAATCCAATAAAAGCAGCTATGGATTAGTCGATTGGCGTATCTGGACAGTTGTCAAATTGTGTTTTAGTAAAGGTTTATAAAGCTGGCAGTTCTTCTGCAACGTGCTACTATGACATAACCCAAACAATCCTGTACAGAGGAGGGCAATACATCGATCTATTGGGAATGATGTGCTGTTTTGGAAATGCACATTTTAATATCGAGTATATAGGTCATAGTAAATGATGCTACAATAAGAGCTGCATTAAAATAATTTTTAAAAAATAAATAATTACACTTAAATAAAAGTTGTTAAAATAAGTGTATATGGTGATATTTCTGTACTTTTGTGATTCATTTTACAGACATTTCAAATTTGTCTTTCAACTAATGTGTTTTAAACTAAAGACATTTTTTAGCACATTATATGAACATTTTGAATATTATTGAGTACAGTAGCAAATAATAAAAGCTCAAAATGCAGCCAAAATAGTCTATATCATTTGCTGCCATTAGAGGCTAAAGATGGTTATAGTGGAATTACAGCAGATTGTTGTTGATCAGATGGAAGTGCTGACAGAAGGCCAACTGTGGAGCACTAAACTAAGAAACAATGTCTTTGATTAAAATGCAATGTAAACTGCCATTTCTAAACAGTTTATTTTTACTTTACAAAATAAAGTCTTTAACTTTATTTTTGTGTGTATATTAGAAATGGCAGCCATTCAACTACTATTAACATCTGATCAGAAAAGTAAAGGCATCCTCAAAATATGCCTTGCAAATTTGAAAAACGCATGAAGAGAAAGGCATTTGCCTGTTGTTGACGATATATATGTGTACTGACACATCTACCGTTAGTGGTGGAGTAAGATCAATGTGGCTGAACCTAATAAGGAAGCAAAACCAGGAAAAGCTTTCAAAGGGAGTAAATAAACAAAACAGCACAGCACAGCTCTGTGTGACAGCAGCACACAGCAAAACTCTCTCAGCAGTTTGAGAAGAAAAGATCATCAGAGAACATTATATTACATACAAATTGGTACAAACTCAAATATTTCCTGAATAGCTTTAGAAAAGGTTAGAGTTATATCAGAACTAGTGTATATCACATGGTACTATTAAAGAAACTGCTATTACTTTGTGACGTGGGCTCTTCATGAGTTTCACCTTCCTGTTTTATGCAATATTTTGAGAACTTTTCCGATTGAAAAAGATATATTTTGTTTTCAATCTTTAACCGCCATGATAGGGGTCCTTATTTCTCATCATTCTGAAATCCATAAAAAAAAGATATAGGATGAGGACCCAAAACACAAAAGACTTATTTTCTATGCAGCACTGAAGCCCAACAGAAAACAGGTTGAAAATATCCCATTCCCACTCTTTCATGATGTCTGTCCCCACATGTCAACATCACAAAGGCTGACTTCAGCGCTCTCTACAGTCGCTTAACTGTGCTGCTTTGTGCACCCGTGTGGAGCAGGGACAAACTGCGTACAATGGTGTGTGACCTCACCTGAACAATTGTGGCGTCAGCACTCTCAGAATCGTCTAATAGCATATTTGAGCTTTTCCACTGATGCGTGTGACACATCAAGCTGCTCACATGTCCACTGAGCGGTTAAAGACGGACAGGGGCATCCATCACCTCTCCACGCTAACACACATCCAAAGAATTACACAAATTCATGATGCAGTAGACAGTACAAATGTTAGTATGCAGGTCACACTCTTAAATAGGATAATGCATATTGTCACCTTTGAACCCATGCTTATAAATAATGTAACCGTAGTGACAAAAAGGATTCAGCGAATGTCCACAAAATAACAGTGACAGCAGCGACTCAGCACATAAACCACAGCTGACCTCCAGAGAGATGACTCGGCATTAATGCATGGGTCTCCTATGAGTCAACGCCGCTGTTCAAAGTTATTGAGAAGAATAGATTCCCAGTGGAGATGATCAAGATTTTATGGCATATAGACAACAGATAATAGTCAAATTGTTCAAATAGACCAGACAGACTCTTAAAGCATAACTAAGTAACATTAGCTAGTGTCCGTCGTCGCCCCCTGCCTTCTCTGGGAGGAATACCAGCCTTGCAACATTTGCAGACATCGATCCGAAGACAACTCGGCTGACTAACCTTGGCTCTTTTTTTATGTTTGGCAATGTGAAATGTTTTTGTGACTCGATTGTCCTATTATGATAAACAAATGTCCATTTTCTGACCATGTGTTGCCACAAGGAAGCTGTGGGGGGAGCTCTTTCGCCAAAGTTACTTAGTTCTACTTTAAAGGGGACATAAAATCAACTTTAATGGGCTTTTAACCTTTTTATAAAAGCCTCATTAGTTTAGTTTAAGTATTTCAATTGATTCCTGCATGCTTCAGTAATCCTGTATTGTTCTGCAACTGAGGCTTGAGTGCTCGAAAAATTCAAATGTTCACCTACCCCCTATCTCCACTAACATCCCTGTACTTAGTGGTGACTATTTTAAAAATGAAGACTTCAAGGATCACATGTAGGGTTCTAAAATGTCATGTAGCTACTTTTCAAAAATAAAAACACACATGACAATGCAATTTTCAGATGAGCAGTTAAAAACAGAAAGTTAATGGCAGTGTCTTTAATTAGTCAATTTTTGTCCAATATTGCGGTTTACAATGAACGAAATGTAAAGTTATGATCTGCTTACGTATGTTATAGTTCAATAGTAGATACCTGAAAAAGCCTTATATGTCTCCTTTAATTATAACAGTTGCTTGGCAATGTTTTCTTCCCAACCTGTAACATCTCCTTTATGTAGTAAAAACAACGTTTCTGTGCTTGTGTTTTGTGTCTATTGACATTTTGTACATTTAGAGGCATGTTTTAACACAATTGCCATAACATAATCGGAATATCATCATTGGGCTAACAAAAAAATAGAGATATTGATTTTTGTCAATAATACAGAATGAATTAGTGACGCATTGCACACCATCCAGCCCTCTAATTTTCAAATCAAAAGCGGTGAACAGAACATACAAAGTAGTTATACATTTTTAAAAAGAAATAGTGGAGAGATATTCTTTGCGTTTTGCCTTCAGCAACTCTACAAACTCAAGTTGTTGCTGCAGTTTGTGAATTCAGCAATGGACTTGAGTAGCCTTGCTCAGCACATTTCATGTGTCTTTTTTGGAGGAGAGCGATGACATCATGCCCTGCAGCCTGCAAACTGTGGGCTTAAAAATAAAAAATAGCTCTGTACGTTTAGACTATACAGAATTATGAACACAGAGGTGAAACCATAGTAACATTATACCCAAGGTTGTTATGTACCTTCAGCTTTCTTCTGGGACATAATTAAATCATGGACTCTGAACATGTGAATGTGTTTATTATTCAGCCAACTACAGTCCTGTACAGCATCAGATACGATTCTCTCAGGACGTGAACAAAAAGCAAGTGGAGACTGTTGATGAGATGATTAAAGTCTCAAATGTGTTGTAAAAGCTATGTTCATTAATTTCATTTCTGTCCATATTTGTCACCTATGTTGAGAATTGGTGAGCTGAAGATGAATTTCTACCTCTGCAGACAATTAAGTTATTCTATTCTATTCTATGTTAGTATTAGCTCAAAAAGTCCACAGAGGCCCATCCCTACTAAGACAATATCCAACAAAAGGGACGTGCCCTATACAGTTTTTGTTAGCATTCCAAAACACTGACTTCTGGTTTTAGATTCTAGTTTTAGTATTCTGCTGTCGCTACTAAATAATATATTTTGTGGTCAGACCGTAGTGTCAAGGCGTCAAGTTTATATTCAAAGTGTGTGTGGACGCATGTCCAGCGTGTCCCAGGCGGCACAAATCCTCACGTTTTGAGCCTTTGATGCAGCGTGTCAAAGCTGAACTTTTGCCGGTAAACGCGCTGCGGCAACCAACAAACCAAACAAACCCTGCACTGGTAGAAATCATTCACTTGGCACAAATTATGTTATTCACCAAACTCTGATCGCCTCTGAAGTATCTGGTGGATCCAGACAAGCTGCCGAGCCGATCACTTCCGTTGTTTGGTGTATTTGCTTTACAAAGCCCATATGTTTTCTGCATATACGGCACTGATTCACAGCACATGCTGATGCTTTCACTACACGTTTATGGATGGAGGAGGAGGATTATGGCAGACTCTGCTTGGCTGCATCTTTTCACTGGATTTGAACCACTTTCACATTTATATGCGGTTTACACGTTAATACATGGTTTACCTGGACCGAGGAGGAAAATGATTACAGCCAAGTGTTGCTCATGTCCGTTTTGGCTTCAACGGATTTACGCACAGCGCGCAGACTTTGTGACCTTCAGTTCTTCCTTATCTGGAGGCGAGTCTGATGGCAGAGCACGGTGAACATTTTCTTAAAAGGCAAAGGGTGTGAAAACCCGCCCTTGTGCGGTTTTAGTGATCCTAGCTCTGTATTGCAATATTGCGGTTACCGTGACAGCCCTAGTGAACACACTATTAAACTCCTTTCAATCAATTAGCATCATTTATGGCAACCAGCCAATCGAACTCAAGTTTTGTCATAAAATACTGCTTGTAGTCCTGTGGAGCCCTACATCACCTGCTTGACACTCTGAACAGATCCATTGTGCAACGGTGTGTATGCTGTTTTTACATGTCCCTGTCTTGCCATCATCAATCTGGCAGCGACGCAGGGGAAATTAGAGCAGCTTTTATTATGAGGGTCTATCTTAACAGCCCAGGAGGGTGATTTTCTGTGTTCAAACAAAGTGTGTGGGCAGCACTGACATGGTAGAGTACTCTGGGGACAATAGGGACAAGGGTCAGGTTTTGCAGGGTTGAACTTAATGAATTAGAAAGCAGCAAATCATAGAGATCACAACATGGAGGATGTGTTAAAAGTAGAGGTACGGATCCAGTTTTTCATGTTCTGATATTTTGGAATTGAGTTTTTGAAATCTGATATCAACAATTGCGGGAACTAAGAATAGAGACACAACTAACTTATCACAAATATGACATTTATTCTACAGGTAACTATGGAGCAAAAAGTATAAAGACTTTGGATGAACAATAAGAAATGAATATTCTTCTTACAATAAAAAGTGCTTTACCTGATTTTTCCATGCCTTAAAAACATTAAATTTATATGTATTGCTCACTTACCTAATGCCTTCTGAGCAGCCGAAGTATTCACCTCAATGAGTTTATGATGCTTTTCACAACTTTCAAAGACCTGAGCCAGTTTTGCAGTCACAGAAGAGTTAACAAAAACTAGTATGCTAACACTTCCAGCATAGTGAATTAAACAGTCCATAATTAGAAGTATAGAGCACACAGTGGTTTACTTTTACAATATGTCTGTGCTGGGTTAAAAAGATTTTACTTTATTACATGAAAAAAACAGGTACAGCCTCGAAATCTTGGAAACAATTGCCTACTGTTTAACTGTTTTAATTAAGATTAAAACTAAAAAGAACAACTAAAAGGTTTGATTTTTATATACATTTTCCCATTGCAGCTTCCATCTCATCAGTTTGTACCATTTGAAAGCAAACATTTAAATATCCGTTCTTTTAAATCTAATGGCTGCTGTCTGAGCGAATGAGCAGCGACGGAGTCCATTGTTCCCCTGAGTGCGCTGTTCTCCTGAGGCCTTGGGAGCTGTGATCAATGCAGCTTAGAACAGATCAATATGGAGACACGTCCACCTGCTTCACATCCACACAACATGAGACAGGAACCAAGGCACGTGCACCGACCAGCAGACTTCAACTGGGGCAATCCAGTCTACATTTGGGACAAAAACGTACAAAAAAATAAAGAGTTTTGGCATATTTTGTGGAAAGGTTTTAATTGTAAGAGATGTTGTAAATTATGACTTGACACAAACCCTAAACAGAATAAGAATAAAGGGGTCTCAAATTATATTTTCCAGGGTGCCAGATTTGTCGGAGGGCTAAGGTCCGGACACCAGACTACAAAACTGTACCACAATTTTATGTTTTACTCTATAAGATCCACACACAACTCGCAGTGGATCAATTCAACAACAGAAATCAACATAGGACTTTACTTTCAGCGACGTAATAATATAATATCAATATTACACAACTAAAAACAGGCCAAAAGCACTAAAACCCAGTGTTTACCAGAAACCTGACTTGATTAGTTCAAAGCAGACTCAACAAACCATATCTACCAGAAAAACATGGAGAAGCTATAAAGCAGTATTAAAGAAGTATTAAAGCAGTATTAAAAGCAGGACAAAAACAGAAATAAAGCAGAAATAAAGTAGAACTAAAGCAGGTCTTGGACTATAACTATAGTCAAAAACCAGGTCTAAAAAGAGCACTAAAGAAGGACTACACCAGAACTATCATAAAATAAATGTCATTACAATTACTATTAAAATAGCAATAACAAGCCTTTCCTTCGCCTTCCAGGGTCACGTTCTCTGTATGTTTGGCTGTAAAATTATTGTGTGTTTATATTACGGTCTTGTGAGGCCGTGAATTTCGTTGCCGCATAATGCAAAAGGTACACATGCCCCGGGACGAGACCGAGGTCCATCTTTCATAACACATTGACCCGTGGTACAACCTGCACATCACACACAGCTGTCTGACCCTACCTTGCACTCACGCAGGTTAAGGCCTTTCAATCCAACGACGAAGCCTGGAAAACACGTTTGTGCTTTGAGAGCAGTGTTTCGGAAGAACCGAAGCTCTCTGGTCTGCCGTGAACAAAGTAGCGCAGAGCGTTGTGTTGTGCCCATACAGTTATTTTGTGTTTTATACAACAATTCAAATATAATTTATTGGCACAATTGAGTTTCGTTTTGGATGGATTCCAATTATCTGAACATTTAAATCAAGATTAAAAAAATACTTTTAGTCAATATTGCCCTACCGTTGTTTCTTCATAAATGTCCTTAATCGTTTAGTTTTTTTCTTCTGAAGATTCTACTGTGTGTCACTACAGCTCACAGCCCAGTATGACCTCACATTAGCCTCTGACAGTACTGTGATGTAAAATAATGCGATAACTAAGTCCAACTCCAGCTGCAGTTCAGAGGTCTTGTAGCCATTGCGTTCAGTCCTGGCCTTTTGTCGTCCGTTTCCCAGCTTCAGCCTTGATCAAGATGATAATAGTATTCTTGTATGCAGCAAACTGCCAAGCAGCAAGACGGGAAGCCAACTGAGTGCACTTTAAAGGTCACACAGCGGCAGGACTCCCACACGTTTGAGGGAGGAAGAGAGGGAGGATTTACGCTGGATTTAATGGTCAGAAATTGAAAGGCTAAATAATCCCAATTCTACTTAGATTAGCCCTTGTGAGTTGTGTGAATCAAATTTTTTCTCATTTAAACTAGGCCTTTATAAACCCTCTGATCCTATATTTACTGTGGGTACTGGGGACTTACAGTGCACTCACCACTGTTTGCCTAAATCTTTTTTGGGATTTTGCTAACACTGATATCAGTAAATAAACAAGATTATATATATATATTTTGTAATATATATTGGTAAAATTCACCAGTACAGTACTGTTTTTTTTCTTTGTCCGTCCCAGTCTTTTGAAGAGATGTCACAGATAAATCCGGCTGTGAACGTATGAGTGAATTATGGAATTTATGGGCCTTAAAATTAATATCAAAACAAAGTATATAGCCTAGACAATGGCAGATACTGGTTATTGGCCACAAGAGCAAATTAAATACTGAATATTGTATCAGCAGAAACAAAGAAATATCAGACCATCCACGACCTGCAACACTGACATTGAGTAATTTGCACATTTTAGTCAGACTTTTTGGTTGTCCTGAATAAAGAAAGCTCAGTGCATTGAGCCGATGCACCCGGCTGGACCAGAGTATGATAAAAAGCCAATCCTTTCCAGCTCAGAAGAATACCAACGCTCCATCAGCTGCATATCTTTACGTGCCATACGCCTGAAGGCCACAGAAGATAAGGACCTCATGGCTCTGCACATGAAGAATCAGTGTTGGCCCACTCCCCCAAACCCCAAACCTACCAGTGTTACCATGGCAACTAGTCACCATACATCATAATTAGCCACTTTAAATCCCAGAGGCTCAGGAAGGTCTGATACAACTCACTGCATGTACAAATTAAGACAAGACTATGCGACCTGGAGTTTACAAAAAACGATGCTATTATGCTACTATGCTTGGCCACAAGAGAACAGCTGAGAAGCACAGTGCATCCCATTATTAGAAGAGACTATGGTGTTGTTACCACAAAAGCCACGACTGCCCCTGGTCCCACACACAAATTCACTTTGAAGTGTCTCGAAAAGCTTCTGTTAATGGCGGTCAGCGTTTCCACGCAGAGGTCCTGGCTCGCAGAGGTCCGCTACATGAGTTGACGTCCCCCAAGCATGCAAAATGGTTTCTTAATAAATCAGTTCTAAATTATAGTTTAATTATACTTTTTCTTCATAAGGCCGCTCTCAGCAATTCACAAAAAGACGTTTAGTAATTCCAAGTTTGCATCGCAGTGAGATGTGGCTAAAGCTGGAGGAAGAAACAACTTTCGGTTTATAGTCAGCTTTTTCTGCATTTATTTCACTTCTCTAAGCCTCTACCTCGCAATTAACGTGGCATCGGCTTTGGATAGAGTTAGATGCATTATGTACCAGAAATATAATATTTTGGGTTTCTGTGTGTGGATAAACTGTGTGCTAATTTGTCAGTTTTGAAATATATACAAACAGAACAGAGAAACACAACTAACAAAGCATGACCAGAGAAAACTGACAGACATCAAGGCACATATAGTCCAAAGTAAATGTGCAGCAATCAAATACAATTTTGAGGAAACTAATGATGAGGAAGGTTAAAAGTGCATTAAAAGCAGACTTTGCGTTGAAATAAAATGATTTTAAAATGTGTCGCTTGTGCCCCCATAGAGTATAAACCTGTGGGAGACACTGGGTACTGATAGGAAGTTAAAATGCTCCCAGATTGTGTTGGAAACCTAACATCGAATTTTCTCCAAACACTGTACCTTCACCATGATGAGACAAGCCTGTGTTAGTTGGACAAAGGACATCACCCAATCAGCTGTAAAGAAAATCCCTCTACTACTACCATAATGTTCTAACTACGTTCAGCTCCCACCCACCTCTGTTGTAGCTACAGTATTGTACGGAACGTGGGCACAGTACGGGGTCTTCAGTCATGTGCTAATGGAAAGTGTATCAAAGCGTGCAGAGAAACAGAAGAGCCCAGATGAGTGAAGCTATTAAAATTCAAGCGGCTGTCAACGGCCCTCGGGTGGTGGGGGTAGTGGTGGGGGGGATCCTGCGAGCACTGCCACATACAGTCTGTGTACATCACTCTTCACCTACAGGATGCAAATAAGAGATAAGGAACTTGATAGCGATGTCAGATGTGGGCTATGGCCTGGGTTTATGGGTCATGAGGTAATGAAGTAATGAAATCGTAATAGTAAGTTGTTAGTGATGCAGATCATGTTTAATTAGGCAAATTAGGGCACATGCTTTGAATTTAAAAAAAAAGATGTAATACAATGTGAGCATTTTGAAATTAGTAAATGACTTATTTTGTTTAGATTATATAAGGGTTTATGTGCAACAACAGCAAAAAGGAAAAGACATGTTAGGAGTTAGCTAAAGATTTGGGAGTGAATCATTACTTTAATCAAAACATACTGTATAAATACAGTTACCTTGTTCTTTTCTGTATAAACTGCTCCCATGCAGTTTGAGCGCAGTTTGGGTCAGATACATAGATACACTTAATATTTTTCTTTCTGAACTTTTTATTCGCGTAAATCGAGTAGCAGGGTTCATCTTTAGTCAACCAAGAATCTATTTAGTCGACTACAGCCCTACAAGACATGCTTCTATTTTTGTCACACCTTTATTTGCTATTGACAAAACTATTGAAAATGAAAGCACCTTAACTGATTCAACTAAACTTTATAAATCGATCTTGTTTCAACAGCTTGTCAAACATCCCAAAAATAGCCGTACAACACACCCGTCTGTCGCTGCTTTTAAAACATCTTCTTGATGAATAAATCCTTTGCCAGACCTTACAGCCTCTCAAGCCAAAGTTTATTTTCAGAAATTTCGATCGGATGAGACATTGTTAAAGAGCCACAGGAGAGATAAGCACAAGGAAAGGGAAACAGCATGAGAGCTGATAAACTCTATCCAGACCACAAGGCCATGGAACACAAACACTCTGCAGGGACCTTCAGATATCAGAACCTTCATTACAAGTTCATCTAGTAAAGGTCACAGCTAAGAGGGGAATATAAAGTGGACAGTGATTTAATGCAGTGGCCTTCGCCTCAGTCATAAGGTCCAGGACTCCAGGCTTTTATAAATGGAAACATTACATAACCTTTACTACAAAGCACACGCAATATGGATAGTTTCTGAATTAAGTTATAAAGATTAAATCAAATGTGTCTCTGTCATTGAAAGTCTTGGGTTTCGATTCCACAAAACTTACTGAATTTCTCAACGCATTCGGATGTTTTTCTGTCCAATAAGGTTAAACAAATCAGTAGATGAGCTACTGGTATATTCCAATGAAATTTTTTTTTTAAACTTTGCAACAGGAATGTGGTTTTTGACAGCAGTTGTTTATTTCTTTCAATATAATCAGAGCTGCAAGATTCTGAAATCATCTGCGATTAGATTTGGAATATATTTAAAAAGTAAGATTTTGTTCAGCATGTAAATTGTAAGCAACTCAAGGAGCATTAACATATGAGAGAAGTCTTAAAAATGAATTGATAAATGAATTCAAGAATCCCATGCATTTCACATCAGTAAAAGGTCTAAACTGCAGGATTTTGGATATTTTGTTTTTTGGAGAGGACATTCGATTATCTGTATAACTGCAGCCTTTGTGATTTAATAATTGCGTGAACTGAAATTACAATATTGATTCAATTGCGATATGGTTCAGCCATAAAGATAATGTACCAGAAGTATCCTTTTGATTAGCATAAACACATTTAAAAAAAACAATAATCCCAATAGTACAGCTCAATCTCAACCCAACTGTCCATACAGTTAACAATAATACACTACAGTGCAGGATGACTCAGTATTTCTCCTAATCAGTATTTGTCAAACTTGAAGTAACAAGTGCACGCCTTGAACCCTGTGGAAAGACAACCTACAGCGAGGAGAAAGGCAACACTTACTGGAGCCATTAATCTTTAATGGACACACAACGGCATATTAATAAACACACTACAAGTCTCATTCAGGAAACAAGTTCAAGAAATTTGAGGAGCACAAGTAATGGCCCCAAAATATTTCCCACAATGGTCTTGTGCTTTTGGGGGACAATGCGCTGATGTCCAGTTGTAACTAGTTCACCTAAATCTGTCTGAATGACTGGTGGCTTCTCAAGTGCATCCATCAGCCTCTTTGGCTCATAATGGTCTCCTCCTCATGTCTCCTACTCTCACACTCAACCGCTCTTTTTCTTCCCTTTCCCTCTTCCGCTCGACAAACCTGAATGCTTAATCGCAGTCTTCCGGGAGCATGTAAACACGCCAGGAGCGCCATTGGCCGGGGCGGTGGTGTTACCGTGATCTGATTGGCTGCAGGGAAAGGGGACATGGGTGGCAGAGGCAGAAGATGTTGGTAACTAGCGGCCATAAGGACAGTCTAAAGTAAGATCTCAGACATTGAGACCCTGGGGAGCTGGCCCCCAAAGACCCAGAGCCTCTCAGACATGTGACACACCCTCATCAAGCACAACAAAGGGCCTCATGGTGCCACGTGAACGACACTGAGGGAGAACCAGCTTGATGCTGTCGTTTGAGGTTTCCCTGCTTAGCTGTAACAAGAGATTCTTATCTTTTACAAATTGACCAATCAGGCTCAGTCCCAGCTCTACCCAACACCCATTCATAATTTCTTCATTTCTATGCAAAACAGTGATGGCTGTATTACACATTAGTCATGCAGATGGCCAGAAATGTCAAGGGAAATTATATTCTGTAATATCCATCATTATCTACACACGGACCAAATTTAGATGAAAAACACAAACATTTTATTGTAGTTCAAATGGATGCACAGAGGCATTCACCATTTTCACTTGATTTCTAAAAGGAAATACATTGCTTCAGAAACCAGGCTATACGTACAATTAAAATCAAATTATTATTCTCAAAAGGTTGGATTTTTTTAATTTGCACTAAAAGGGTGCACACAACATGACAACTGCAAAAGTTAGTTTGACAGCTAAGGCAAAGCTGGTCATAGAAACAGTATGGTGACAAAATGATGCCAAAATGGGAGCATTTTAACACACTTCAAGAATGCACAGAAAAAAATATCATTAGCATACTTTTTTACTCCCATTTAAGCGCTCCAATATTTGATCTGCTTCCGTTGCTAGATGAAACACTTTTATCCACACAGCTCTGGTCTCGTTGCCTCGTGTCAAACAGCCACAACAATACACTCAGCTGAGACTCAACTAAGAGCCACATCAATTATTTATGTGGTTGTCACTGGATGAACCCGAGTGGTCTTGGTGAACAGGGAGCTTTACCCCAGCAAAGATGAACTAACCACTAACTCAAAGTGCTGAGAGCCGCTGCCAAATCCTCCTCTACTATACTCCACACACTGGATTATACTGGACGCACTCGCCTGGAACCAAGTCAAATTAAGCACATTACGGTGTATGTAAGTACAATTTTACTCCAGCTCGAGAAAATCTGCACAACCAGATGACACGAGGCATAACGTGAAAGGCTTATTGTGCAATGGCAGAGAGGTTAGCCCTGTAGCTAACATTTTCAAAAAGTACCATTCATAAGACAGTCGGGCTTTAACGATTAATCAACTAATCATGTGTCGACTATAAAATTAATCATGGTCGTATTTTCATAATCCTAATTATTAACTCCAGAATACAGACTCTAAAACACATACAAAAGAAAAACTTTTATAACAAACAGCATTATTAAAAGAATAAAGCATTTAAAAAATTGCTGGTTGACTACTAAATTAATTAATTAATTGCAGCCCTAATAATAAGCATATCAATGCATACGCAATGTAAATCAAATGTTGACTATCCAGCTAACATAGCCAATATTTATGATTATTATTCCATTTAAGGCTCAAAGTGACCAAAACAATCTACTAACTAGGGATGTCAAGATTATTCGATTAATCAATCAACATGATTATTCAGGTCACAATATAATCATAAGTACTAAAAATAAATTGCAATTGTGAACATTTTAGAACCATAACAAAGTCATTCATATTCAAGCTACACTCCAAAAAAGTAAACCCAATTGTAAAGTGCTCTGATTGTTGAATTACTGTAGCTTTGCCTTTTTTCCATTCATAAAGTTTGATTTCATAAAGCAGACCATGTGAAAAGTGAAGTAAGAATTTTTCTCAGGGAAATCATAACTCTAGACTGTAATATTGTAACATGCTGATAAGAAGTACGATAAATTAATGATTTCACAAGCAAACCAACACCACATAACAGTTTATCGTCAACATACTGCTTGTTACGGAAGTGTGGATCTCTCTTTCCAAATGGGAGAAGATGGTAGCACTCGCAGTAGGAAGAGCCAGGCATGTTAGAAGAAGCAGCTCCTTGACATTACATAACTACAGTATTTTCAGCTGACTCAGGCGCTCGCTCTACTCTCCAAGCTCATGAGTGGTCTTTCTAACGTCTGTTTCTATAGTGACGCACAGGAAGACATGGCTTCATCTATTGATCAGGATAATGGAGAGAGGCTTGTTCGGGGCAAGATTCGATAGTTGACGTTCAAGATTGGATTAGACAACTCTCCAGTTAATTCAAATGCAAACTGTATCATCCGTGAACATATCGCTTTCACAATCTGATATTGTGGTAACGCCTTTGCTTGGTTTCTTAAGACGTCGAGGAAAATCTTACTTGGTCAAGTTTTGGAGGATTCTGGACATCAATATTATTAAAATAATAATATAATATAATAGTAAAAATCGACAGTATGATAGCAAATAGATTTATTTGCCTTGTACACCACTAAGGGACAGGCCTACTCGTGCGAGACAAAGCTTGGGGATACTAGAGACAAAAAAAAATCAAATTGTGAATTATTGTGATTTGGCCGGGCTTGATTTATTTTGTGTGAGAAAATCCAAGTCAACCCAATAGACTTTTCTCTTTTTTTTTTTTTTTTTTTAAATGTCATTAAATGTATTAGTAATTATCACACAAATGTGAAATGTCTGTAATTTTTTTTATTGAGGTCTAAACTACAGGTACAACAACTTTTCGACAAAAAAAACATCTAAAAAATGAAAGCCCTTGTGATTTGATGATTGCGGCAACTGAAATTATGATTTTTATTTGATTGCGGTACATTGTGCAGCCCCATTGGGAACCACTGGTATAAAACAACCCGAAAAAGGACAGGAAAATTTTAAAGCCAAGGCATTGAAAAGCTGCAATCAGGGTTATTGCATATTTTTGAGTGTCCTTTAGTGAATACACATGTTTTGTACAGACAGCTGCATGTATTGATCCTCATTGTTTATTTCAAACTGTAAAAGTGTTTATGTGCTTGAAAACTTTACCAGATCCAATTGCGCTGCACTACACAGCTTATAATGGGCTAGGTGTCTGAGCACTTGGCAGCCAGAAGCCCAGGAAGCAGGAAGTCGATGAAAAAGGTTGTGGAGGGTGAGAAATAGACAACCTGGGCTGAATTAAAATCCCCTGCAACATTTCACCGGGAAGCTGTCCAGAATCCCTTTGCTGCCTGGACTGTTGTTCACTGAGGCGGCCCATGCGACAGCCGGTTAACAGCAAACATTAAACACTTAAAGACAGATCTGGGACTGGGAAGAGAAGGAGAAACTCACAGAGGAAGCAGGCTCAAATTTGGGTAAGAATCTATCCAAGGCACCTTTGGTTGCACAGTCAGCAATATATTGGAAAGCAGCATTAGGCAATCAAAATATTGTATGCACATTTAATAATGTTAAGCATTTGGGGCTCATTTTATATAAAAGATAGTCCCATATTACTATTAAAACAAAAATGTCCAGCACAACCACTAGTATTAAAACAGGCATTAACCAACCTAAATGATTAAACCATCAAGAAGCCCAATTAATAAAAGGGGAAACACTTCAACACAATTGGCAAATCTCAAATTCTACAAATTGCCTTCTTTATCTACACTGCAGTTGTCAAGCACACAGAACTCAACGCTGCCAATCTAAGATTGTAATTCTCTCAGAGGCTCAAAATTCAACCCATCCCTGCAGTAATCCAGATTATAAAATAATTTGACATATGTGCGTGTGTGTGACTTTGAGGTGCATGTGCCTCCTCTGCTCTCCCAAAGTAAAATATTGTTACATAATAAAGTTTTGATTTTTTTTAATCTTCTGCCACAGACAACTCTTCAAAATGCTGGCCAACAGCATTAAATAGAGTTTTTGTTCAAGGGCATGATGCGACTGAGTGTCATTTGGCCAGAAACGGGTTGTTTAGAGCAGAACAGAGAAAAATATGCTATTTTTGATTATATTCTTAAGTTGTTATATTGTGATTCAGTGTTTTTCTGTTTAATGCCGCTTTTTGCTTAAACACAGACTTTTCCACAGCCGCTCCTCGTCAGCCTCTGCCATGCTCTGAGTGAGTGACAGGTGGGTTTAACCAATCACATTGAAGTGTGACCTCTTTGATGATGGCTTGAGTTACCTCTTAATGGCAGATAAAAACATAACAACTGCATGAATTGTGATAAAACAAAACCGTTATTCAGGTTCTAAAAAACGCTGATATGATTTTTTACAACTGAACAGCATTCGTATGTACAACCAAAGTAAAAACTCATAATAGTTCATTACTGTCTACTCTCGGACATAAAGCCAAAAAAACCACATGACTTACTTCCTGTTTAACAGTTTTGACTGCCCTTGTACCAGAAGCACAGTGTGAACCAAATGATGCGGTCTCACGGGAGCACATTGACACCAGTTCCATGGAGCATCCTTCCCTATTCTCCGGGAGTTAAGTACATGTGGTTACTGCTTAACAATCATCCATTAGGACAGACAGGATGCAATTACAGGCTGGTGCTGCAGTAGTAGTCAATACGTTGTGTAGGAAGAGAGTACAACAATTACACAATTTATCAACATGGCATGAGTCACTGCTTTAGAGGAAAGTGAAATGCTGGTTTCAGGGGTCACTTCAGTGGAACTCTACAAGGCATACAATAACAGTAGCACCCTCGTAGCAAACAAGTGCAGGTGTATTTTTATTTCCCAGGAGGCGATGAGAGAGGTCACGGTATTCAATATAGTCTCTTGAAAAGACCAATATGACAGGTGAACAAAAGAGCGATGGCATTTTCATTCCATACATTAAGGTCAGGCAATCGAAACTAGAAGACCGCATCTGAAGTCAGTTGCATAGTAAAATCATCCGTCTCTTATTAAAGCGCTCTCACTCTAATGTGTAAAGACGGATTCTGATTGATATGATAATGCATTCAGTTCACAACAAGCCCAAATATAGCCGCATTAAAATACTACAGCAACTGCACGCTCCCTAATGATCAACAAAGAGATGCTGACAAGGTTTATCTGAGACTAATGCATGAGATCGGAATGGTATTCAAAATAAGTACACTGTTTTGTTGTGTCATAGTGTACCGTAATAATACTTTGCTGTTAAAATAGAGTCACATTGCAATTGTATTCATACCCCAGGAAAAGGAAATTTATCATCTCGCAAATGTTAATAAACTGAGGCAGCTTCTACAGTGAGAGGAAATGTGGAAGTTATCAAACTGTGGAAACGTTTATGTCTGTGTGTTCTTTGCAGGTTTATTTATGAAGTATATGGTCAGTTTATGTATTTGATGTTTTTTAATGGGGAAAAGACGAAATTGTCTTTGCACTCAAATTTTAACTGCAATCAAGACCTGATTCTTTCCATTTAATTCAGTAAAATCAGTTTTGCCCCAGAACAGATATATTGTAAAAGCATCTATCTAGGGGAAATTTGCATCTAATTAGCGTTTAATTAATTAGAACGTTTTATTCTCTGTGAAGCAGGAAGTGCACTGTTACCATGCTAGTTGTTGTTAGATTTATCATGACGGCAAAACAATAAATATTTAGGTGAGGTATGTGACCAATACATGCTGACCGCCGCAAAGAGTTTCAAAAGGGACTACAGTAGTTCTGTTTTCACATTTTTACCGGTAAAAATCTGTTACAGCGCCTTTGATAAATCTATGCTTTTGGACACACTAAATGCACACTGGTGGCTCAGTCTACCTCCCTCAGTCCCTCTTTTCCTCTCCTATTCAGCACCTTTCTGCAGATTAAAGCTTGGTAACAACAGGGACAGAGACCCGTAAATCCCAAAAGGCAGTGTCGTGTCCTAAAAAGTCCGCAAACGCACAGCACGCGGAGCCGCGGAGCCATCAATGCATGTAGTAAAGTCAGTTTGTCAGGTTCATACATGAGAGGCAGCCTTTATCCAGTTGTAATTTTATTCGTGTAAACCGAATACTACTTTTACTAAATAAAATATTATAATTGTTATCATCAATGAGCCTATGCTCCATTGAACAACTGAAATAAATGCGGCAAGGCGCATTGTACGGTCATAAATAAAAACACAAAAACCATGAATTTTTAAAAATGGTTGGCTACTACATTAAGCAGGAAGCTCTAACCATTCAAACCTTATGCTTTTCTGTGTCATATGTAGAGTAGGAGTCAGGAAGTATAAAGAATATTCTCTTAAACTTGAAACAACAAGAAACTGACCACTTTTAACACCTTTTAAAATGTATAGTAACCTGCAAAATCCAGCGTAATCCCATATGCAAAGAACACAATATCAAAGTGGATTAAAGATTCAACATCAGGCAGCTTGTGTCCTCAATAAGATGGAACGTAAAGTTCTACCTCCAGCTCTAGAAGTATGACTCACAAACACTGCTCTACATTTCTCCAGGCTTCCCCCAGTTCAGCTCCTGCTCTCCTCCACTATCAGAGCGCTTCGGGAGCTGCTGCTGGTAGGGGTCTTATATGGACCGCCAGAGTGATGGCAGGCTAATTGCAAAAGTAAAGTAAAAGCAAGCCCAGATAGTAAGATACATACTGCTATAAAGCGTGTCGATCCAGGAGAGCCGGGGAAGGCCACGAGCACTCAGCGGTTCCATCCTCTATGTCAAGCGCTATCTCCTTCTACCTCCCGCAATTCTTCTGCTCCTATCTGGCAACGTCCTGTGATCCACCTTTTATCCTCGGCAAGCGGTCGTCATGTCGCAGGAAGAGGTAAAATAGAAAATGTCAAAAAGCAAGTCAGGGGTCCAACAGGCAGAGGCAGAGAGCTGGAGGAGAGTGCGCGGCGCGTGAGAGAAAACAACAGGCTGGAGACGAGCAGCGGCGACCGTTGCTAAGGGAAGAGAGAGAAGCACTCCCTCCATCTACCCTCCCCTCCCTCTTTCTCTCTCTCTCTTTCGCCTCCTCTCTCGCTCGCTCGCTTTCAGACGAAGGAATTCAGAGAGCCATGTATAATGAGCCTGTGCCAGAAAGACTTGTGTCAAATGTCAATTAGCGGCCAGATCTGCAGACTATTTAATTAAATGTATGGAATATAATGAATAAATAATGTTGGAATTGCTCCGTATTTCTGCTTTAGACATGGTTAGAGTCAACATGTCAACATGTTGTGTCATAAACTTATGTCATATTTTCCACACAAGTATTTGTAACTAAAACAAGTAACTTTATACTTCTCTAGCATGTGGCTCCAAATGCTGAATTAAGTTTAGACCAATCAGCTTTCGCCCCTTACAAAACAAATGATGTAATGTACAAAATGATGTACAAAAAAATCATAATATTGAAATATTTATAAGCAAATGTAGTTAAAAATGAAAGAGGGGTTATGTGGTCGTTTAAATAATTGCATTTTGATGTATACACACCATTCCCTTATGAACATTCGACAATAATAAAATACCAGTCCAGTCAAATGCACTGACGTTGTTCTTGTGAGATCCATTTGATGCAGTCCTTGTTGTGTGACAGTAGTAAGTCTACAACACCAGGAGAACAAGGTAGACGTCATGACTGCATTTCAGAATCACAGATTTGGACAAGGCAAACAGTTTAGTATAGGTTTTATACTGTATGCTGTCTTGTGTTTTTTTAAGGAAACTAGTAAGAACAAATGCATTCCCAGTAATTGTATCACATGCTGCTGATGAGTTGTACAACTACCGCAAATGCGTGTTAAATTGCAACATACAAAATTATGAATTATGGTGTAAAAAAGGAGTGATTTGTCCAATCAAATCTAATTTAGTCTAATCTTGTTTTTAAATCAAAGCAAAACTCTTATCTCAATTACTGCACAAAAGCACTTCACGTTGCTTTAATTACCATCCCTCCACGAGTCTAAGAGCTTTTAATGAGCGCAGCAGTTTGTTTTGCACACAGCTCTTTCCTATGGAGTCCTCATCCATCCAACAAACACGCCTTTTCATGCACACCCGCCTCTGTTTATGAACACAGGGCAACCGGAGCCGAGCGGCGCGCCAGCGGCAACCAGACCCACCCCTTGAAACCCTTTAACCCCCCCTTCCTCTTCCTCTCTGGTCCTCCCCGAACAGCATGGGGGAGGAAGAGACGGTGAGGCTGAGATCCACAAGAAACTTCAATTAGGACACAAAGGCTGACAGGAGAAGGGCCCCCACACCCCTCATCTCACAACGCACCTCTCAACTCGGGCCCCAAGCAGTACCCTTTGTCTGGTTACATGTTTGTAATGTGCCAGCTGGAGGAAATGCATGAACATCGAGAGGTGGGGCAATGGGGATTTCCTATAGCCAGGGGTCATTTTTGTGAATGCATTTGTGTATGTTAATGAGTCAAGCCGATAATATCAAGCAGATAAATTACAATGAAGTGACTGCTACAATAAACTGCATTAAGGGCAAGATGAAAAGGGCAATTTAACACATTAGTGCTTTACGTTATAGTTTCTCACCAAAATAAACTATATAATTTAAGTTGGAATGAATTGCACTATAAACTTGTGGACAAGAAATATTTTATTACATTGGTCAAGAAGGTGATCCTATGACTTGTTTGTCATTGTCAGCAACAATAAATCTCACAAGCACAAGTTGTTAATTTTGATATTTTTTTCCAAATATTATTGACAAACGAACAAAATCCATATTATTGAATTAGACTTTATCATCAACTATTCTCCCCTGAACTAACACATCAATGGTTCAAGTTCAGATCTGCATTCTTTTCTGGTTTGACTTGGTTCACTAGACTCCAGCTGCTCGAAATATAAAAAATACTAAAATATTAACCACCTAAGTGCAGCTAGGGGTGGGTGATATTTTTGCATTATCTCAGATAATATTTCAACAAAGCATCAGAAATGCGCCAATATGTTTCTGTAAAATGTCTTGGTTGAGGTTCAATTATTACACAAAAGTGAATGGATCATAAAATTAACCAAAAAAGTGCAGAAATATCACTTTATACTTCTGCTTAAGAGATTTCACAAGATGTTTGTTTTTTATTACATTTTAAATCATTTTAATTATATACTAGAGCTATATACTAGAACTATTATTTCTATTGCACATTTAGCCTTTTAAAATGTATTTTTAACCAAATAAACATTGAAATAAGGCTTTAGATAAAATTGTTCATTACATTTAGATATAATAAAGCATTGTAATAAAAGCACTTTTCATATGTATTTTGCAACACCCAGATAACGATTATGATGATCTTTTTATAGTCGACAATTAACAATTAATCAATTAAGAGTTGCGCCCTAATGCTGCATATCTCCAAAACGACAACTACGATATTATTTTCGATACATCTCTCACTTCTAATTGTAGCTTATTTATTCAAATATCTCGCTGAACAAAAGATGCGTTTCCTCCCCCTCCATGCACCCTGGGCTCTACATTATACACACGCTTATGCACCTGTCTTTAGTTGTGCGAGCAGACCCCTCCTTCCTCCGAACTGCCCCATCTTTCAGAGGGCAGAGGCAAACAAAGAAGTTCACTGACACTGTACTGCTGTATGCACAAAAACATGTCAGGCGATGAGTTTCCGGAGCGTCACCCCCAGCACAGATCAAATATTCATGGGTAGACAAGCTGTGAGGTAAAAAGGCTGTTTAAACTCTGGCTGGGACTTGGGAAATAAACAATAGAGCTGCACAGTGAAAAGTTGGTTGTGTTGGTTGGTGTGAATAAAGACAACCACCAAGAGGGTTTAACCAGGTGAGTTAAAGAAGCTAAAGGAGTTCTTAATAACAAGCATGTCCTATCCAGATCAGGTCTAATGACTAAGTCTCAACCAAAGCTTCATCAGAATAAGACTAGCAGGACAAACCATTGCATAACTAAAACAGGACTTTACTACATTTAAAAAAATATATGCCAATATTATGTTTGTATACATCATTTGTGACAGCCTAATATAGCAGGTGAAACAAACACAATACATGCAACAAAACGCTAACACATGGAGCACTCCATAAACGGTTTATAAAGGTCACCATCACCACAGCGCTACAATGCGTGTGTTTGTCTGTGTTTTTCTGTGTTAAAGAGAAAGAGAGATAGAGAGAAAAAGGGAGGGAGGCAATTGGATAGAGATAGTATCAGCACTTCGGGACATTACGTTTCAAAAAGGTCTCTATATGAAAATGGGATTTCCCAAGAAACAGGATGCATTGTGGTTGGTCAATTCCACACAAGATTTGGGTCAGGGATCATGTTCAGATAACAGTGAATCCCTTTAACGAAAAGAAAGAAAGCAAAGGCAAAAAATTACAAATCTGGACTATACTATAATATAATAGTAAGACAAAACTCAAACGCTTCCACCAGAATAGTTTTTGGTGAATCTCTTTGCATTTAAAGTGCTTGTGACAACTCACTAGAATACAGTTAACAATTATTTTTAAGTTTTTTTGTTAAAGATTTGACATAGATTTCCCCATAGTTTGACAGTTTTGGTGATGTTTATCATTTTACTTCCTGGTTGGACATGTGACAAACTTGGAGGCAGTTATTCTAGAAGTGGATGGAGAGGTCCGAAGCCAATCCTCAGTAAAAGCATCTGATTTGGAGCAGAGTTTGTACTTTTTGTGTTAAATGTTTCATGTTCATCAGATCAATATGAACAATTTATTTAGTTTTTGGAAAAAAAAATGGTGATTTCTTTTTTCTTCACTTAGCCATGGTTTGTAGGTTTCAAGTAAAAGTCCATGCTTGCATATTAATGACTACAAAAGGTAGATTTTGGCAGATTATGGGTTTGAGCTCCAGCTGTAAATGCCTGTAAACGGTTTGAACATAGACTGAAAAATGACAAGCATTCAGACTATGAAAACGCAGCGACCACGACAACAGCACCAGCCAATCAAAACACCAGTCACACCAGTGTTTCCTCCCTATATCCCCCCTGAGCAGACTAGCCCCCCCTGACCTTAACCTCAGGCCTAGGGCAGATCGGACACCACTTTGGCAGAGCCTGCTGGGACGCACGAAGGGGGTTCTGTTGATAGCACTCTCTCCAGGGCAACGGGCGACCACACAGGAAGGACAGATTGGTCACATGATGAAGATGAAGAAAATTAGTAACAGTTGATAAGGTTGATCATAACTGACAATCTTTCATGCAAAACATCCAAAATCCATCCATGATTAAAATCCAATGAATCGATACTTCTAACGTACACATAATTATTGACCAGGAGAGAAGGCTGTTATCTGTTGTTTCTGCGTCAGCTGTAACAAAGGCTAACAAAAAGGTGCGACATCTGATATCTGTCTTACAATAAGCACATTAGTGACATATAAATAATGGGTGTAATGTCATATTTGACTTTGTTTGGCCAGCTTGCATTCTTGGGCCGCATTTTTGTTTGGCTAGCGCCTCAAGTTTCTTTCATCTACACAACCAAAATCTATTCTTCCTAGAGAGGTTTTTTTTTTTTTTAAATCATGAAAATAAAAAGCGAGTGTTCTTTATTTAAAAAAGAAAAAGAACAAAGAAAAAAGAAAAAGTGAAAAGCGCCCCGTCCATCTATCTTGAACATTTTGTGTCCAGACATTAGCACACAATAAAGAAAGCCCTTCTGGTTG
This sequence comes from Chaenogobius annularis, assembly GCA_015082035.1. Taxonomy (NCBI): domain Eukaryota; kingdom Metazoa; phylum Chordata; class Actinopteri; order Gobiiformes; family Gobiidae; genus Chaenogobius; species Chaenogobius annularis. Next base: position 552,703 of record BJKM01000377.1, on the reverse strand, counting down.
CAGATACTGGCTGTCACCTCATTTACCCCCAAACTCCCCCATTACACCCCTCTATCATCTAATTAAGGGGGACAGCCCACTCTCAAAGACCACTCCAGCTCTTCTAATATGTTTGTGGCAGTCTCTGATTTATGAGAAGATTCTCTACAATCCAGCAGCTGTCCCAGTCCAGGAGAATGTGCATGAGGTAGGGAGAGAGTGCATTCGTCTTATGCCAGCCCAATTCACTTTGATCTATTGAGGTCAATGAGGAACTCATCAGGACTCGGCTGTGGTTGGTCAGAGGCAGATCTGGAGAGCTCGCCGTTCGCTGTGCACACTGCACACATGAGCAGACGGATGAAAAATACCTCATGTCTTATTCATCGTGTTTGTTCTACAATTCTAGTCACAGCGACACAACTGCAGGAGGAGTTTGTATTTTTTTCTGCTTAATAAACATTTACATTTTCATGCGCTGCAATTATGGGGCCAAATGTCGAACAGATTAATATTCAGTTAATATCCGATTACACTGCATTACAGCTGTGAGCATGACCAATGAGAAAAGGCCTTTTTATGAGTAAGTGAGCTTGTTTTCATTTTTGGCACCATGTGGACAGAAGCGTTCAAAGCAGGGAGTCCAATCTAGGCAAAAGGCTACTGCACTCTAGTGGTTCTTTCTGGCAATTGCAGCCGTGTACTTTTTATTTACTTTTATTCATGCACTTAGCAACAATATTATACAGTCGAGAAGAAGATGAAATAAATGAGTCAGTTTTTCAGATGTCCAGTGGAGGGTACTTATATTCCACTTTTTGGGGGGCCTAGTATTTGTGGTGAACCATTTAGTCAACAAATAATCTGCTGAATAATATGCTTAAACTTTTTATAACCAATCCTTTTTCTTTACATTTCCAACCATTCAATCCGGTTCTCTCTTCACTTGCATACACTTAAAGAATATAAAACTGTTATTGTTAGACTTTATAGTTGTTTTGGGTTGAAGTTCAAGCCAATTAAACATTCTCCTTCAAGTTTGTTCTTTATGATGACTGACATGCACAAACACATAAACACATCATAGCAGTGACATTACAACTTTCCTGGGCCATGTTTTTGTAGACCAGGGGTTCCCAAAATGGGGTTCGCAAGGAACTGAGACCTTAAGCAATCATTTAAAAAACAGTGCATTCTAGTAACATTTGGTCAAATAAGATAAGAATCAGAAAAAGGTTTATTGCCATTGTCAATGAACAAAATGTTTCAGCATTTAGGTGCAACATAAAACACTGATCAATAATAAAAACAACATATATGATATCAAAAGGGCATGCATTAAGAAACAATTTAAAATGACTACAATATAAAATAAAAATAGGCATTACTATGTACACAAGAATTTACAATTGAATTTACAGTTGTAGTGCAGTGAGTGAGTGGTTGAATTGCAGTTAAAGTGACAGGTGTTTAGAAGTGTTCATGAGTCCAACGGCAGAGGGGAAGTAACTATTCTTGTGGTGGGAGGTTCTGGTCTATTACTCAAAACACTACACTACTCAAAAAATAAATGCAATGAAACTGGATTTTTCTTTTTTTTTTTAATGTTTTGCAACTTTAAAATATTACAAGGGTAAGTATTTTTTTTCTGTGGGGGTCCTGGGTTGGTTGCATAGTTATTTTGTGGGTCCCAGACTGAAAAGTTTGGGAACCCAAAATATAGACAAAAGACAATGATCTTTTCTACTAAGCTTTGTCATCATGTGGTAAAAGCTTCAGTTGTAGTCATCTGTTTTTTCTAAAACAGTGTCTAGATGACTACAACTGAAGCTTTTTCTACAGTGGATCACTCCAGGACGAATGAGGGATTACACAGACTTATCATCATGTGGTATAGATTTTCTTTATAGAGAGCCTTGACAAGTGAAAGACGTATTGCTTAAGCACAGGAGCTACAAGACATGAGGACAACTGAGGAGGTTATATAATCAAGATATATCTTTTACATGGTCTCCATAGTTAAGGAGAACATACGTGTACACATCTGACGTGCAGTAGAGCCAACAGTGTGGGCAGTGCGGCTGCAAACTAGTGTCAAAGTCTTTTCTCTTGTCTTCTCTTCTTCACAGGCGGTGTGTTGAATAAAAACGCACGCCCCGTGGCGCGTGTGTCTCACTCCCACCGTCTCCTCGCCAAACTCACCACAATGAGGTAGCCATGGCAGCTAGCACATCCAATCAGAAGCAGCCACAAGTTTTAGTGGTTTCCTAATAAAATTATACTCCAACTGTCAATGCCAATGTCAACTGTCAAGCAGTGAACACATTTACTATATGTTAAGTGAAGAGTCTTGTGTAACTGACAGGAAAACCAATAGTATCAGATGCTATCAACTTCTGATTACTGAAATTGTTGTAACTTACTGATGTAGAGACAGATTATTAGCTGAATCTTGTTTTGTCAGCTGGTATTTCATGCATTGCTCTGTCTTGCAATGGATAAGAAAGATAGGCTTTAACCTGTTGTAGTTCAAGGGTAAATGTTATATTTACTCGCCCACAAAAGAAACAAACACAGGATTTAATAACATATTTTATCAAGCTTGTATCAAATTCTTATGTTGTTTTTAGTTATGTAGTTATATTAATATAATCTATCTATTATCAAATTAAATTGGAACATCTGCAGTGCTAAGTTATATGTGGAAGAAAATGACTAGAAAACTATAAAGCCAACATACAGTAATAACCTTAAGGGAGTTAAAATCCTCCTGGACTAGTTCAGACTATCCAGACATTCTATGACCACTGTGACCAGTCGTGTGTTGCATAGACACTGCCCTAAGTACACAAAACCAGGAGAAACAATCAGGAATCCTTTAGAAAAGTTTGCAACAGTGAGCTTGTCCTGTGTGATACAAGACAGTGAGAAAAAATATCCATGAGCTCATTTCAACTTGCATCATAAACCTGTTATTCATTTACTCATAAAGAAACTACAAAGTGACTTGATGTTTCATCGCGTTCAGACCCCACCAGCAACTGTCGTTAAAGTGACGCCAAAACCTCATTGATTTGGGAGTTTTCTGTGAAGTGACAAGTCATTTAATCCTAAAAATGTTGCCAAATGGAAATATATATGATTCAAAAAAGCCCCCCATAATAACCGAGCAAATATCACTACTCTCTTTTCCTGTTTCTGAGTGCAAGTGTGAGGAAAAGCGTTCACACCTCTACATCAGTCTCTTGCATATCCCCTGTGTACAGAGGATGATGCTGCAAAAAACCTCTTCCTCCTACTCCTCCTCCTCCTCCTCCTCCTCCTCTCTGTCTGCTCCTGCAGGACAACTCGATCATCACCGTGGAAACACAGCAAGAAGGCAGCCCATAAATAGTGTTTAGGTTCAGATTTTACAGTCACTGTTTGTTCAAATGCCTTGAGTGTGATCAGCCAGCAGCAGTATAGAGTGTGAGAATGTGTGAAGTGTTTCCACAAGGATTTTTAGATGTGAGAGCATGTGCCATTAACAATAGTTTCATAGAAAGTTTGTTACTATGGCAATTAGTTCTACTGCTTTTATATATGTCAGCTACTAGAAAAACAATGCTACTACAACTATAACGACAATACTTTACAGATTGAGATTTTGATATATTATTGAAACTGAGCAAGCTTTCAAAAAGATATATTCTCATGCAAACATATCAATACTTAAGATTTCACAAAATGCAGTTTTTAAAGTGAAGTACATTTTTATAAATATATTGTTTATATTTTAGTATATGCCCATATATTTTGTTTTTAGATCAGTTCAACAAAAATACGCCTCTATACACCATGGTTTAATTGTTCGATGCAAACTAATCCAACCCAACTAATTCCTATCGGGATCGGATCAATATTGCAATATTTCTCATTAGAAATACTTGGCATTGAATTGAAAAAAAGAATAGAAATAATCACTGGTATTGCCAATCAATACTTCCCTTTGACTACAATTGTTGCCAATGCTACTTCTACAAGTGGCTGTGGTCACATGTGCACTCAAATTCAGGTCATTAGATTTTTGGTGTTAAAAGATTATTAATATGATAGGTAAACATCAAAATCATCTGAGTACTCACATCAGATTTTGAAAGTTTGCATGTAATTTAAATAATCTTAAAAGTGTCCAGACTTGTGCCATTGCTATTACTGATAGTTTGCTAAATGCCACTAAATAGACCTATTACGTGTGCTGTTACTATCAATAATTATTAAATAGATCAATCATGGGCTTTCGCAAAAACATAGTAAATGCAAACCAAAACAACAATCTTCTAAATCCCCTTTTCACAGCATTCAAGTGTGTAACATAACGCTGTAGCTTTCCAAGGATAATGCATCCCAACAACATTACAATGTGTGGATGGCCTCTTTAGTCTAGATAGCCAAATTCACTAAACCTCCACACATGGCCTGTTATAGGTGTAAAAACGACACAATATGACAGTAGGCTCACACAGCTCCCTCTCTTGCCATAGACTCACAGGACAGGCCTGGACACGCTGCTCTTATGTGTGAGAATGAGCCAACATGAGGGAGACCAGAAGTGTTGGATGAAATGGAGAAGGAACTTTTGCCAAGCGACAAAACTAGAATTGTGTAACTAAATCTGAAACACGTGACAGAAACTAGCATCCAGATTTTTAGATGACAATAATAGCGCCTTTGAAAAGCAAGAAAGAGGGATTTGAGAAAGTAGTAGGATAAAAAAAAGCATGCCCCATCAGGTCTAGTAGTACTCTGTTACTCATTACATTGTAGTAATAGCTTGTTGAGCCAAACAGCTGGAGTGACTGTACAGGAATAGGTACAGGTTAGACAGGTCTAGTGTGATGACAGACGGAAGGATATTTTTACTTCTGAATTGGGCTTTAACTGAGTCAAGACAACTTCTAATAGGGTTATCAAAAAATAGATCTCAGATACTAGATGGAGCATGAACTCGATCTATATCACTACTAGCATAAGGGTGCGTTCACAATTGTTCTAATTTTTGTCCTGATCTAGTCCAGGTCTAAACCAGAACTTGGGTTTAGTTCTGGTTTAGTCCTATTTTGATGTTGGCTAAGTGTGAACACATCCTAAGACCAAATGGAAGTATTAAAGAACGTTCAATTTTTTCTATATTTTCTCGTTAGAATTGAAACGTCAGTGTTAACACAATACAAACATTTCAACAACCAAAACGTGTCCATAACTTACATGAATGACTGCATCAACAAAAGGCTAACGAAAAGGTACCATTTCACTTTACTTGTATACATTCTAGAAAGTTTACCATTAATGTGTTCCGCTAATAAAATAAAAGATGAAGAAAATGAAGAAGTGGTGAGCAAATCAAACAAAATGTCAGAGAATCTGAAAAATCATGACTAACCCCCTATCAAAACGTTAAAAACAAGAATCTAAAGGGCATATTCTGGTAACGTATCTGAACATTAGAGTGCAAACAGAGCTAACAGGAAGACACACTGCAGCAACAAGGTGCTGCAGAGGGAAGTGTGTTAGAGGCAAGAGGAACGGATACTGCACTTTCAGCTGGGCCACTCATCTGGCACACACCAATGAAAATCCAAACCAAAACATAGGCCTCTAAAGATGACCCTATGAAGTTTACAGTAGGTACATTTGGTTAGGATTAAAAACGAATTAAGAAATTAGTCACCAAGCTTTTCAGCAAGTCATGACTCATGTCTCACATCTCTCTCGCTCACAGGCCAAGTATTTTCTATTTGACTTTTATTTCTAGCGCTTTAAATAGTTCTTGTTAAAAAATCCACAAAAGAGGTCTGGCCCAAAAAAAGAAGAGAGGACAATACCCTCTTATTTCTACCAACAAACAGTGGAATGAATCAGCAGTGAATCACAAAATGTAATGGCTGCAAAGTTATTTAGCCTTTGACCCCCGTTTCCAGCAAACCCACAATGCATTGAAAACCTCTGCATGAGCAAGACCTAAAAGCGTGAAACATTTTGTATTGTGAAGGGACAAGAGAGTTGTTTTAATTAAGAACTTGTGATTGGAAATGAGTAGACAAGGCCCCCCAAAAATTTTCCCACCGGTTTACACCCAGCATTGTTCAATAAACAATAAGGTAGCTCCACACTATCAAGGCCAAAGTAAATATCCTGGAGCAGAACAAAGAGCAGATTACCGTAAATTATTAGTCGAAGCAACATTACAATTATGTGGAAGCAGCATCAAAATACAACGGAGGTTTATAATGGACGGACATGTAATCAAGGAAGTGTTGGTTGTTTGCCAAATAATTAGGACTTTATTTATTCTGGCAAGCATGTACCCTAGTGTGATTATTCAGAAAAGCAATAAGCTTTGAACCCTGAACATGTTAACGTTTGTAACAAGTGTCTCCACCAACAAAACCAAAAGCTGAATATGGAACATTTTTGCACAAACTACTAGATGAAAAAGCAATCCGGCAAATGTCACAGTGACTCAGCCTCAGTTTTCACATTTTGTTGAGGAAGTTCAGACATACCCAGATATTGGTAAACATTCAGCAAGCATACATACGAAGAAATAAATCATACACTCTAATATTTAATTTGCCCGCCTTTAGCTTTGATTACAGAACACATCGCTGTGACATGGTTTCAATAAGCTTCTGCGATATTAAATGATCCATTTACACCCAGTGTTGCATTATTTTTCACCAATTGATCCTGTATAGATGATGTGAGAGAGTGACCACTGCACAAAGCCTTCTAACATCTAAAGAGAAGCAGATTCGTTTCTGCTTCTCTTTAGATGTTTTCTCTGCTTGATATCAATTGGTTTTACATTTCTCAAACATATTGACGTCTTCTCCATGACCACAGGATTTGTCTTCCTACATGGTTGTTTCAGAAATCAGTTGTGGTTAAATACCGCTGCAGCTAAACGACAACCACCCATGCAACCACCCAGCAATGATCCAACAGGGGTCTCGTACACATTTCCTAAGTTGAACCCAGGTGGTGAGTTTTTGTTGGACAGGCAGAGTATATAGAACACTGATTCACAAAATAAGGTGGGATTGAAAGGTAGATACTAGAGATGCTTTAAATTTGTGAGGACATTTGTGGTGGACAAAGGACAAAGTGGTAGAATATGAATGCACACAAACTAAGTGTTTCCTGTCTATCGGTGTGGTTGTGGTTGTTTATATGATACAACCAAGAATACATTAACTATTGGTGATCCTAAAATGATGTATGAATGAAACTGAATGAACAAAATTAAATCACTGGCCAGTAAATGATACGTGGCAGTGGAGTTGAAAATATTGAGCTGTTGGCCAGAGTAATCAGTTAAAAACAGTTCATGCGTGTTCCTTAAATGTGAAGAATTAGTACCGTACATGCTGTTTATTAAGTCACAGTTCCTTTTTCAGAAAGCAAGAATCTTCATCTTCTCATAGCCATAACCCCCTCGCAGTCGCATAATGTAAACCATATATAAACAGAGGCAAGACAAGTTCTAACTAGGTCTTAAAAAGTGTCCCAGAGCCCAAGGACAAAACTATTTCCAGGAACGATGCATTTACTGGGGGCTACTTATGCCACCAACCCAAAAGTCCCCTATCTTTTGGGTTGGGTTTTGGTTCCATCCTGCAGATAGTGTCTTTGGGAAAGACAGCTCTCTGCTTGCCTCCAGAGTGTCTGAATGGGTGAGTGCAAGTGTGACGGTGAATTCATGATTTGGATGGTGAGCGCAGCAAGAAAACTTTTAGTCTTTTTAGAATAGTTTTATACATTTGGCCTATGCTTGCTGATCGATGATTTGGCATTTAAATAGGCTAATGTCAATGCTTGTCATTAACCCAGCTCAGAGCATGGCTCCTTACCTGCTGATGAAGAGTCTTCATGGTCGGAGCTCAGGTATCCATCACTCCTTCTGTCCGGTGTGCTGCATCCAGAGCCCCGTGATGGTCTCCGCTGGATGAGCGGGAAGGACGGGGACAGTCTGCCATCGTCCCCCGAGTCCAGGTCCCTGCTGTGGCGGAAGGGTCGTCTGGCGTCCCGTTGCGCGCTTGCAGTCCTCTGGTTGTCCCCGTACAAACTCTTTGGCACTAACAAGTTATTCCTGACAAAATTCTCATTGAGCTCTGTGTCTTCGTATTCACGGTCACTGGTGTCTTCGTGGTCATTGACCAGGACTGGGGTGGGCTTCTGGAAGCTGCTGATCCGGGGAGGAACAGGGATGGGGACAGGCTTACCTGTCTTCCCGCTGAACCTGGGTCTGTCCCGGGAGAAGGAGCTGCCTAACACCGCAGGGTGCGCTCCTCCGTGCACCTTAACGCCCACAGACTCGGGCAGCCTGGGTCGATCCACCTCGTCGTCCCTTAGGTTTGATTTTACAATATCTTTCTGTTTTAAGAAGGAGAATTTATCTGCGTTAAAGTTTTCATCCTTGTCTTCATATCTTTCCGGGTCGCCTCTTTTCTGCCGAGCCATGGTGGTCTGCAGGTAGATCATCTTGAATTTCTCCTCCGCCAGAGTCTTCTGAAGCCTCTTCAGATTAGCTTTGCACGACTCCAGCTCGGACTCAATGTCATCCACCGACTTTAAGTCCATTTGAGGAACATCACAGTCGGGAAACTCATTTTTCCAATGTTTGGCGAATTCCTCCTGTTCCCACATTGTGCCGCCACTTGCCCTCGATGAGGAGAAAAGAAACAGTTTTATTCTCGCCGACAGCTGGCGGTGTGTGCGCCGTAAATATCCAGTTTGTCTCTCCTGCCTTTAGTCCAAACAATTACCTTCTCAGCCGTAACTTGGCCAGTCTATGTTCATCCTCCACCTCCTACACGCACAAATGGCAGACGAGCCTGCGCAAAGTGAGATGCGAATTACAAGTTGCCACCGCTGAAAACTTTGGAGACTTCCTGTATTGAGACATGAGGCTTTCAAGTGCAGCCGGAGAGCCAGACTAAGAGACGAACACGAATGTGACTGACGAGTAAAGAAAGAACGAAAGGGGAAAAGACGTTATACGAAGATAGACCAAACACGTCACCTTGATAAGCCAGATGTGTAGTCTGTTTACAGGCTTAGACCATATGGATTCAATTGACCAGATTGCCTGCTTCAACTAATTATTCTTGACAAAAAGTAATGAAATAGACAAGCCCAAATGTGATCATATCAGTATTAATTTTGTGGCTCCTTATTTGTGTCAGTTGTAGGATATGCATATCCAAACACGAAAGCCATTATGTTTGCTGAAACATGATTCAGGTACAAGAGCAGAAGTGTTATTGTTGTGCACTTCTAATATGCAGTCATAGAAAAGCATATCGGGTTGATACACTTGAAGCCCCATCATGTTAACATTTCAATTACCAAGTGTTGCCTGTAATGTTTAACACAAAGATGAAAGTTACTAGATAAAGAGGGAAGGAGAGCAGCATTGATATTATGTATTATGTCCATTTGGATTTGTGCCAAGAAAAGCTGGAAGATCATCGTCCTAAAAGCCCTGAGCCGTGGACACTGGACAGGGATCATTGATCAGCACTGAGCCCCTGATTGGGTTGCTTTAATGAATAGAGAAAAGCATGCTGTAGAGCATAAGGATGACATAATACTGTAGAAATGTGTAGTGGATTAATTGGAATGAGCTAAGATAAGTGGTTATGAACAGGTCTTAAATGACAAATTTGAGATCCAGTTACCAGTCAAGGCTGTGCGGGATGTTTTATGTATGTTTCAGCCAGATATAAGGGGTCCAGTGACACAGCCTTTTCAGGAGGAGAGGGTAAATTAAATTGTGCTCTTGGTCACCATGTAGATGACTGAAGCAGGTCAGGAGGTCAAGCATATTGTGAATACGAGATACAATAACCAAAAAGCCTCTTTGTGCTATGGGTGTGGTCAGCAGAAGATGATACAAAAAGCTAAAACTAAGGTACCATCTAGCTGACCCTTGTATGCACTTGTGGTTCATATGGTGACAAAGAAAGAGGTGGAAATCACAAAACCAAAATTTGCAATGCACATTTTGCTAATTTAACCATAGTAAACATAAAGGATGAATTAGGAATGAGACTTTGTGCACTTAAATATTTACTTATTTTTTCAACATTTGGAGGAACTGCAAAAAAGAAGTCTAATAATATTTTCTTTTTTTTTTTGTAACCAAAAATTATAGCCTACAATTTGAGTTGTTACAGTTCATTTATATTTTACCTGTGCATAGTACAGAGGCCGTGAGATAAGTTCTTGTTTGCTGCCCTCAGGTGTCTGCAGTGGAAAGTACAACAACATGAGCTCATGTTATGCTCTTTTATTGAATGTGTATTTTTACAAGATATGTATGAAGGGATAGACTATAAAAATTAAACAGACGATTCTAAAAGCACATGGAGATTTAACAGTTTAACAAACATACTTACAAATAATACATACACATTTTCCACTAGGCTCATGTTATGGACAAACAATTATATAAAACACACAGTATCACTATTATAAAACATGATGTATCACACAGGACATATGCCATTTCTTATCAAAATATTTTATCAACACTTATTGTGCAAAACTTCACATAAATCTCTTAAATAAGGCAACAAGAGGACAGCACCAAAGACAACGCCACCAGTGGACTTACAGGTAGGAAGTATCAAAGGCCACACCCACACTTCCAGAGGACAAACCACTGGGATCAAAAACAAGTCAGCTAATGTTCCACTTTAACCTTCCTGAGTTTGTAACATACAGTGTAATGTACAGAGTAAAGAAGTATTTATGCTGAAAGTTATTATGGCCGGTATATTTTAAATCATATGTGCCGTGACATTACATTAATCTTCACAGTGGCTCTATAAGCAACCCACAAATCATTTTTTGCATAGTTAATTTATATTCAGTACTGTGTAAAGGTTTTAGTGAGGTATAAAAAAGGCCTTTGATAAATACCAGGCTGTATTTCTTGCCAATCTTGTCTAGCCCACTGTATCATGGAGTGTTTTATGGCAATGAAGCCTCTTTTTCTCTTGTTTTGTCTGAATGAATTATTAAAATGCATCTTAGTTACTTGATAATTAAATTGAACCTTTCTAACACTTTTGCACAGCACTGTTCATTTCACAGTAAATTTATACAAATCATTGTTTATACCAATGCAGTGGCTATCATTATGTGCGACTCCAAAGTGCAAAAGTAACTACAGTTATAGTCTTGGCTAACTTTTCATGATTCCAGTTAGCAGTACAGAGTTTGAATATATTTACAACTTCTTGACAGCACTGGCAACCAGTGATTCTCGCTTTGTGGTGACAAAAGCTTGTTGTTTTTCATAGTAGGCCGCCTCATTGATAAAAGTGGGGTAGACTGTCCCAGGACCTTGGTAGTGGATCGTCTTCCCATCAAACGTCTGGAACATGGGGTCACCAGGGTTCAATGGCTCCCAGTCACAATCCTGAGCACCACCGGTAGGAGAAAGTATATGTTACACGAGTGATGTATTATACAGACTACACAAGGGGCCTTCCCCTTTAGTGTCCACAGATCATCTTTATGTGGACAACAGTGAATGATCATCGAATGCACGTACCTGAAGGTTAGGGTGCACCATGGCAATGATGTTTCTGTTGGCATCTCTGGGATAGTCAACCCTCTCCAAAACTCGAAATACTTCTACGGTGCATGGGGGAAACTCCACACCTACAAGACACACAACACAAAAGATGTAAGACGTAGTAATGAAAAGCTAAATGAATACCCTTTGAGAAACAGATTTAGAGTTCCTAAGGGATCAAAGACAGTTGGAGATCATTTTTTCACATTGTTCAGTGCTATAATCCGAGCATTATTATCCCTTAGTAACTATGGATTTTAGTCAGAATACACCCTGGACAGTGGCAAGCAAATCACCTGAATGCCATATATTAACAGAATTGTATAATCTTTACATTTCTTATGAATATGTATATTCTTATATCTTATGTACTTGATAATTTAATTGGACATTTCTTTCATTTCACTGTAAATGTATACAAATCCATTTTATATTGGTGTAGTGTCTATTATTATGAGTGACTCCAAAGTGCAAAAGTATCTATATATAGTTATAAAGCAAGCTAACTTTTCATTATTCCAGTAAGCAGTACAGAGTAGTGTTTCTTACTTTGAGATGACAAAAGCTTGTCGTTTAACATAATGGGCTGCCTTACTGATAAAAGGGAGTACATGCATACAGCAGACATGTAAGCATTTATTTCGAAAGCATTACGCACATTGCAAGATCTACAGTCCATTACAAATGCACAGGGCATTACATAATACATGATTATGTACTGGGTCCATTTCAACCTTAACAATAGGTCAAGTTGGCACAGAACATTCAGTGCTTTGAGTTTGAGGGACTGTATTCAGCACCATCTCGCTGTGTTTGATTAGTATTCAAGATGCAATACAAACCAAAACTCTGCTTTTTGAAGACACCATAGAGATGGTAAGTTTGATCTCTAAAAAAACAAATTAATTTGTTCTTGTTGCTGGTCAACTTGACAGAGCGATTCATCACGTTCCCAGCACCAGTGTGGCCTCTTGCACGCCACAACATTACCACACCATTGGCAGGCACACACTGATGGTGTCGCACAAACAGCCCATTGAACACAAGGACATGGTGAAAGCCAGTCTGCCCTTCTCGCTTGGCACACTGTGTCTGCTTACGTAAAAGTAGCCCGATATATGCTGAGAGTGATACACGCTGGGGGTCAGGCACAGATGGTGATGACTTTAGAGAGTTGTAGCTGCTAAAGGTGCAGCTGGATCACTGCTAGAGGCCATAAGTAACAAACGAATAAACTGTGAAGGTGATTGATGGGAAGGAAACGGATTTGCCTTTTATGTAATACTATTGTCTCTGGATGGCACACTGAACAATTTCTTACAAATGTATCAATAAGTAGCAATAATGAATAAAACAAGAGCTTCAGATCACAATGTGGCAATATTACTATATTATGTCAATATTATAAATTGGACGTTAAGATTTTTTGTCTGCCTGGGTTAGGGTTATGTGGTAAATATATAAATATTTACTTTTTCCCCTTTTACAATAATGAGAATTTTGAATATGATGTCAAGATGGCAATTCCTGATTTACTTTTGTGGTATATAGAAATACTTTTATTTTGATCAATGTACTTACAAAAAGAGTGAATTTACACCCTGAACTGATAAGTCTGACAGAACTGGTCCACAAATGGTAATTGCATGGTTCATGCTTATTTCCATTTCTAATTAGTGTCGTATTAGAGTATAGCTTAGAATATCAGAATATCTTACCTTCATTAAACAGCTCAATGAAGTCCAATGCATGCTTTATGATCACTCTCATAGAATCAAAGATATTACTTCTGAGAACCCCTTGAGGTTGCGGGCCAACTTCTAGTCCTGCAATGGTCACATGTTCAAGATCAGATCAGATTCATATGGATTTTAAGATATCCCGGGGTCAAACTTACCAACAGGGTGCTTGGCCACAGAGCGTGAAGTGGAATATTTTAAAAGAGGATGTTCATTGAGAAGGACTAAACAACTGGCTGGTACGAGCGCTTTCTGCAGGACCAAACACAAATGAGTCGAGATGAGTTATAGACATAAACAGGTGGTCACTTGTTTAGTGCTTCTTGATTTAATACAAAAACACATTCACAAATGTACAGTTTGAATACTGTGCAACAACTGAGCACATACATACTATTTGCCGTTTGCATGAATGGTTGTCAATAGTCTAATGTGTGAAAGTATGAATGTTTTATCAGTATGTTATCTTGGATTGTACGCCCTGTCTCTCTGTTCTTTGTGCTGCTGCCTCTTGATCAGGTTGTTGTTGTTGTTGTCGTCGTTATTGTAAATGAGACTTAGTTCTCAATTGACCTACCTGGATAAATAAAGGTAAACGAAATAAAATAATAAAATCCGGTTTAAGCTTTTCAATTAATTGAAGTTACTGCCTTTATGTTTATGCCCATGGCAGCTGAGACGTGTGCCATCCTAACCTTGATATAGTTCATCATCTGCAGATTGAAGTGGTCCTTGGAGTTCTCTAGGATCAAGGTGCTGCCCATGTTGGATGTGGTGTTGTGGAGGTCAAAGATAACGTCATAGGCGTCTGGGCTGCCCTTGGGGCCAAACATTTTGTTGATTTCTTGTGCTCTGCACACTTCATAAGGTAGATTCTCTCCTCCAGGGGCACTATAATTGTATACACAAAGGAAACAGGAAACAAAAAGAATGCCTAAAAGGATTGACCAAATGTTGTGTGGTGTTCATTATTATTATTCAGAATGTGGAAATTCAACCTTTGAACCCAAAGGCTGTGCAGCAGTTTAACTAGGCTATATGTGTCAACTGCCAAAACAAGAACAGATAAGAGCTATCCCTGAATGCACCCAATCTGGGACATTCTCCAAACTGCAGGGGAACAGCCCCTGTCCGGTCCATATTGTCTCCATAGTAGTCCTCTTTAGACCCCATTTTGAGCCTTTCCACTATTGTTTGTGCACTAAACATGTAGGCCTACGGTGTTTGTGTGTGTGTGGGTCATTTGGTGCTCTCCAACATTTCAACTCAAAGTGTTTCTTTAGGTCTAACAAGCCTGTGTGCAGCTTTTAGAGAAGGTGGTCACAGACTAATCCTCTTACAACCAGCAGTTACGAGAGCATGAAGGTCAGCAGGGGTCATCTATACAAATAATATTTGTGTACGGTCAAGTTGTCATTCAAAATCAAAAGGGACATGTTTCTTATGGCGCAATGTAAAATCACAATAGTGTAATAACAACACAATCGCGCTATTAAGAATTTGAACAAAACAAATCCAGAACAGGAGTTTATAGATTGCAGTGTAAAATGAGTTCCCAGACTCGATTCACAAATTGAGAATGACTCTTGGATGAGGGTCGAAAAGTTTTGTTTGAGTCCAGGTGACTACAACTGAATCTTTTTCTACAATGCAGTGTAAAATGCCTGCTAATATTTTGTGCTATTATGTCCTTGGGAACATCTGTATTGTCTAATGAGAAAAAGTCGTCCAACATAGACAGGCCTAAAAGATGTTCTCCCAGTCCCCATTCTGTATGGTGGTAGATTATTTCAGTAATGGTTGTGAGTCAGTGGGGGAGAGCTGAAGTTCTTATCCGCTCACGATACTTCCACTGGCCTGGCTGAATGACCGGACAAGGCTCCGTTTGCGCCACAGTGAACGCGCAAGCAGCGCAGTGAATAGGGACAAAAAACCACAGCGTCAATGATCTGCGCGTCGGTCACGTTTCTCCTTCTGACCGAGACAGTTGGAGGAGGGACGAACTGCTCGCCTCTCATTGGCAGAAACACACGGATGAACATCGAAACATAACAGAAAGGGGCACAAGGAAAGGGGGACACGGCTGATGTAAACACGAGCCGTGGGCTGCATGTTGTTGACATGTTAATGACCCCTGGACGTAAAGTCTACGCAGTATAGGCTCAGTGACATATGGTCAGTTACACATGATTTTTATAAGCGATGATGAAACATGTGCATTAAGAAATGTGATGTTGTTTTAAAGCGATTAGCAGTTTGTGGGACGTCTGCAAAGCCCGTGTGTCATTGAGGGTCTCCTAGCAGGGCCCTCAATCTCCAAAATAGAAATGCAAAAACATCAAATGTTTGCACCACCTAATGCTGTCACCATCCAAATCCCCCACTAAACGGAACACTGTTGTATTCCTCTTTCAGCAGACACATTGCTACGGTCTACTCTAACGGTGCACGCAGTACAAAAAGCAGCACACAACCAGCGGTGTCTGACACGTCAAGGCAGCGGCGTTTACCTGAGGTTCTCCGCAGTGAACGCACGGTTAAGATCCGTGTCCACGTATCTGGTGCATTTCTCCACAGCCTTGGGGTTCGTTATGAACGGTTTGGTCTCTACGCCTTTCCTCTGAATCTCGTCGCTCTTCTTCATCCACAGGTTCACGAGAGTTACACCTGACATCTCGTTCCCGTGCGTCCCTCCAAATACAGCCACTTTCTTGGCTGCGTGAAGACGCACGCCATTGTTGTTATAAGACGACATGGCAGGACATATACAGACCCCACAGAGTCTAGGACACTGCGATAATGAGGGACTCAAAGCACAGCAGAGGTAAACTTTCCTCTGAGCTCACAGTACTGGCTCTGCCTACTGGCTGAGCGTGCGCTTACGTAACATGCCCATGGGGTTGTAACGAGCAGAACGCGTGCGTAAATGCACTCAAACTGTAGTCAACGAGGAACCAATTGTACCCACTAAACAGTGTATGCATGTTGCCGTTAGAACTACTGGCACGTGGTATGGAACAGTACAGTACAGTATGGAAACAAAACGTATTATATCAAAATACATTTTTACTGTATAAAATGATGAAACAAACATGACGTGGAATAAACATGGAATGTATAGAAACAAGAATAATTGATCAACACTGTATAGCATCACACATGAACACAAATGGTCGTGGTTGGAAGTGACTAGTATGAGAACTCGATTGTTAAAGTATGCATTATAGTCCATTAGGGTTCCTAAGGTCCTAGGTTCCTTTAGAAACATTAAATAGGAAACATTTTGGTTTATTCAATTGGCCAGGATATTGTCACATTATTACGTAAAAAGGCCACATTGTAAATCTAATCTTGTTTAAAAACAAGCCCACAAAAACATTGAACTTAAGTAAATTCACCAAAACGTTGAACTTTAAAATACAGTGATACAAGCTCATACAAGCACAATAGCCCATCACATAAAGTGCCTATTTAAAATGAATCCATCATATTTTCATTAGGATTATACAGTCTTTTCTTTACCTTCGTCCGATTGCTTTTCTCCAGTCTACCTACCAAGGGCAATATTTCAACATGGGATTCAGTACTGACAATTTGCTCATCATCTTTAAAACAAAATTTTTTGTGCTTTTTCTTTTTCACTGTACTATGCTCGGCCTCCATCTCCACACCCTCACAATACTGTCTTTTCTTCTTTTTGCCTCTCTTTTTTCTCTCTGAGCATTCGGAGGAATTTGGGCTCATTGCCCCAGGTGCTGTTTTTTCTATGCTTTGAGATGCTTTCTTTTTCTTCTTTTTCCTATGAAAACCTTCATCGCATGGATGTTGAATCACTTCAGTGCTTTCACAATACTTGCTTTTCTTGCATCCATTCATTTTTGTCATTCCCATTACTTTAGCATTTGGGCCTGTATTGGCAAGTTCACCATTCTCTTTCCTATCCTTTTTCTTTTTCTTCTTTACTTTGTTTCCCAATTCGGTCTCCTGCAAAGGCCCATTGGTTTTTGCTGATTCAATGTAATTTGTGCTGATGTCAAGTCCATCTGCCCCATGATCCTCTCTAGACAGTGAAAGATGCAGAGTAACATTTTCCACCGTATCTGCAACAAAGGGAACTTTCCTTTTCTTTTTCTTCCCAGACACAGATTCTCCTTGTATTGCATCTGTACCACTATTGCCATTCTTTACTAGTTCACAATTTCCGTGGCTCTCAACTAATCCTGATGAACTGTCTTTGCCTGTGTAATGAAGTGGAAATTGTTTCAATGCAATGTCCTCATCAAACTCACGGGCTGCCTTTCGATTCTTCTTATGTCTTATGTCATCAGTCATGTCTGACAATGCTTCGTCCACTGTGCGAATGTTATCGAACTTTTCATTATCCAGTAATTCCAAAGGATTTAAATAAGTCCCATTTTGTTTTTCTTCAGCTTTTTTCTTTTTATGCTTTTTTTTCTTATTCTTCTGCACTGTGCCATCACCATGACCTTCAACATTTGCACATAGCAGCAGCTCGGTCTCTTCATGTGGACTTTGACCTCGTCTGTCTTCCTTTAGATTGCAACTTGGAATAATACTTTTTGTCATCGGAGTAGTTTCCAAGCCACATTTTACATTATGAAGCTTTTCCGCTATATCTCCATTACTCTTAGTTATTATCAAGTTACTGCTGTTAGTTTTCCTTGGAGTTTTATTTTTGCAACGGTGAGGTGATGGATTCTTCATATCGTAATCTTCAAAAAGATAAACGCTTTCTTGGTTCAAAAAAGTATTTAGATTTTCCAGTTTTTTATCTCCTGAATTAATTTTGGTGCTCAACAGCCCATTTGTATCGTAAATGTTGTCACAGTGTCTCCCTCTAATGTCCAATGGCTCGTTTTGCAGAATGCTCTGGCTTTCAGTGTTCGATTCATCTGATGCAGACATCCCATTCCCATGGCCTGTAACTTCGTTTACATGAGTTAAATTTGGTGTATATATGCGTGCATCATCTGCAAAGCTTCTTGGTGTGATGGGTTCATAAACCTCAATTAATGTAGCATCACTGCGGTCCAGATGTTTAGAATTTGACAAAGCTTCAGGCTTATTGGATGTAGTCTGCAATGTGTTTTTTGTCCCAGCATGTTGCTGTGACTTTCTTGTTGGATTTATAGTTTTGGCCATTTTAAACCAAGGCTGTGAACTTTTTGTTATTTTGGGTTTTAGTGAGTACACAAACGTCTGCTTATCCTAAAAAATAAATAAAAGAGACATGCAATTACATTTTACACTGTATTTTAGGCACATATTTATGTAACACAAATAGACTACTTACAATTATTTTAACACCCTCTTCATCTGACTTTTCATCTCTGAAATACAACATGTGTATAAGATATATTGAATCAAAATGTGTACAGTGCTATGAATTACACTTACTCCGTTATTGGTGTTATTTCTTCATTGTCTGCGTCAACCGTTGGTAATGTTGATTCAAAAGATTTTTTTCTTTTGCCACTTGGCCACATCTCACCAAAGCAGCTAAAAAATCCAACCACTCCACTGTACTGTAAGGACAATATTGCAATTCAATTCATCACAGTCAAAGTTATGTAATGAACACATAATGAACATTTTGACCACTCTTACATGAATGGCTCGGTTTCTGGCATCGCATATAGACCTCCTCTGGTTAAGGAAAGAAAAGTTGTATTTTGGGAGGCATGGGTGCCTTTTCCCTTTCTCAGGAACATCTTCCTCACTAGATGAGTCAGACTCAAGAAATCTGGGTGATAAAGGTTTGGACCGTAGACTGCAAAGAGGTGATCCCGCAGCATTGCGTGAGTCTATTGACTTCTGTGGTTTCTGGGTGAAGAAAATGCTGTCTCCAGAATCACTGCAAGACAACATAAAACACCTGATGTTAAAGATACACTTCACAGTGACCTACACACAACGTACCTTTCCTCAGCTTCACCAGGACCATTTCCAGTTTCATTTATGTCACTGCTTTCCATAGACGCGAGAATATGTTATTCACTTACGAAGTTATCCTCCGCCAACACAGCTTCAGTTTGGTTTCAAAATCTTACTCCTAAAACTACATCGTTGAGCGTTACATATTTGTTAGATATCTCACTGGTGGAGTTCTTCTCGAATGTGCTTGACGAGCTTTCCCACGACAGTCCGAAACAACTCTAAACTTTTTACTTCATAAATAATTTGTAAGTTTTCATTTATAAACATAAAATACCACAGATAACGGCACGTGTGTAGTTAACCATGGTAGTGCGCTGTTTTTCTATTTAAGAGGAAGAGACTGAGCATCTTCTTCTTCTTGTATGTTTTTGGCAGGCTAGACGTCTCCTGGCGTATTGCTGCCTATCACAGGTTGTTTTTGGGACTGCAGTTGGGGATCCGCTCAATTTTACATTTTACATTTAGAGTGTCGTAAATAAATCGGATAATTGCCGTGGTGACTTCTTTTCAACGAGGACATGGATCTATTATAATAACATGCTTGATAGTCTCCTCTTTCCCACCCGAACAAAGACCACTGCGTGTCAGTCACTCATGTGACCGAGCATCAAAGACGAAAAAGGCATTTAATTTGAAAAGGCTACAAGTTTCCGTCTTCACCTTGTTCGTCACTCCTGGAAAACCTCTTACTATTGAGAGTAATCATTTAATTTTAGTCACGGGTTATGGTATCACAGTATGATATAAAACAATCAAGAGAACCATATAAGTATAAACCGACCAAACGAGTAGCCTATACTCAATGAAAGTGCCCTTAATTGTCTTGATCAGTTTACTCTTTGTTTACCCTCTGGACCAGGGCATAAAGCGAAGTGCTCCACAGTGCACACGGTCCTCTCGTACATTTCACACAAACACATGTGTTGCAGTGCAGATATGAGCACCACTGAGAAAACTCAGCTGCACGTCCCAGCTTTAGAAGAACTTAGTGCTGGTAAGAATGAAGTTTATTTCTATGCTCAACCAGATTCCCCATGCTTTATTTGCAAATGTTTCTGTTTTTATTGATCTTTGCAGTGTTGCAAACAGGACTTCAGTCTAACTTTGCTGAAGTCCAGGTCAGTGTGGTTGAATGTCCAGATTTGACCAAGGAGCCCTTTCTGTTTCCTGTCAAGGGTAAGCCAAGTCCCAAAATGCTGAATTACAACTATGTACCCTTTCTTTCAGCAAACAGTTATGGTTTGCAACATATGACATTAAGGCGTCATTGTGTCTTTTTCCAGGCTTATGTGGAAATCCTCGCATTGCTGATGTGGGTGGTGTGCCTTATCTGGTCCCTTTAGTTCAAAAGGAAAAGGTAACTTTGTTTACAGAGTGAAAGTCTTCAAAAAGGTAGCATAAGTATCCATCTATAACCTCATTGTTACAGGAATATGACATGAATGTTATTTCAAAAGAAGTTGAACTACCTGGAGGATTTTTCCTTGGTGCAGGGGCTGTTGCTTCCAGAGTAGTAGGAATGAATGCTGAGGTAACGGGTCATTACTATCTTTTCAAATTTTTCCACTCATATTATAGTTGATCAAGCAGCTGAAACATTTCTTACATTTATTTTGTCCCCCCACAGTTAATGCCCCTTGTGCTGACCGCGGCAGAGGGTAGACCTGCAGTTAATGGAAGCTACTTCTCGTCTATCAATCCAGTTGATGACCAGTGCCTTCAAGAAAAGTACTGCAACAAATTCTCTGACTGCCATTTTGGTCTAATGGCCAACGTCTATGCTTGTGAGGGAAAACCTGGGAAGGTAAATATATCTGCTCTAAACAACTTTTGCCTGAGACTGGAAAGTGCAAGACAGTATTAGCTGTGGCTTTAGTGTAGTTACATATAAACAAATAATCATGCCACAGCTGAACTTTAAACTCTGTATTAATAAACATTAACAAAGACAAAAAGCAGGTCCTGTCTATGGGTTACTTACCTGCCCTTTTCTTAACTTACAGGTCATAGAGGTCCGGGCCAAGAAGAGAATCGGTGACCAAAGCATTGTGACTGCATTAAGAAAGAGTCTTGAAGATCGCTATCCTGACAAAAGCCTGGCTCTTGGAGGATCGTTTGTCATTCAAAAAGGAAAAGCTAAAATCCACATTATGGTACACTAATTAAGATCTCATTTAAGATAAAAAAAAAAGAAGAAGATGGCATTGATTTATATTTCTGTCTGTTGCAATCAGCCAAGAGAATTCTCAGTCTGCCCACTCAACACCAATGATGAGGTCAACAACTGGCTTAAGCATTTTGAAGTCAGTGCCCCTCTTATTTGCCAGTCAGTGCTCGTGTCTAGAGACCCAGTAAGTAAAGAAACATGCCATCAGATGCATCTCATAAGAATGCAATGTCCCTGGTCATATTGTTTATTGCATTGTAAGAGATTGTTGACTGTTTCCAGGGTTTGGACTTGAGAGTTGAGCACACGCACCTCTTCAGCCATCACGGAGAAGGGGGGCACTACTACATCGACACGACCCCAGACATTGTGGAGTATGTGGGATACTTCATGCCTGCAGAATTTGTGTACCGCATCGATAGGCCAAAGGAGACGCATGGGGTTGGACGAGATTAAGAAGAAAAAGAAATGCCGATAACAAACAGTAGGCCTATCTTAATTGTCATGAAGTAAATAAGTATATTCAATGTTTAATGTTATAGTTTTAGATATGTTTTTTATGTATAATAGATTCTGTAGCAGTATAGAAAAGTCCATTTGTAATAAAAGTAGTCTTCCAAGATTTTTATTAGTGGACACATTTATTTTCTAAGGATTATGAGGATGTAGATGGACTACAGCTGAAAGGAGAATCATGGGTTAGGTGTTAGAGTTAGAGTTTGCTGGAGTTTTGTGAGTGACTGGACAGTTTCATCTGTCTTTTCACTCATGAAGATGCTGTTAAGGAGTGTACGTAATTGTTTTTACTGTAGTTCCTAATAATTTTGTTGTTCCATGCACAGACACTAAAATTTCATATTTATGTATTATATTTACATAAAGCTAATTATTTTCTGTTTATAGGACACTATAACCGACACTGCAGGTGAATAGGACAGAATCTTGAATTTAGAGATATCAATTTAAACGTTTCCTGTAGTTTACTTAAATACTTGTGTGGACAAAATGTATTACACATGTTCAATGTAATGTTTTCAAAAATGTACAGACGGGATTTTGGATTATATATTTAGTTTTTGAGTTAACTAGATTTGACTAAAAGGTCATGTAAAAAAAAATTAATCAAAATTGTCCACATTTTTTAGGTTAAAATATTAAAATATTTAATTAAATAAATACATCAGGCTTTGAATTAGATATCAACAAATCCATCTGTAGAAACCATCAAAATCTTATTAAGTATAAGACTGTAAAGTTTGGTGAGTAGGTGTCACTCAGTGGGAGAAAATGTGGGAGAAAAACAGAATTTTGGGAAAATTACCTTTTTAAAGTTACAATGTCCCATATAAATATGGACGCATGGAAGTTGATTAAGTGAAACAAAACATCTTTAGGTGCAGATTGGATACATTTAGTGTTTTTTCTGTAGCGTCTCACCTTAATAAAGATGTTATAGTAAAGTGAGGACTATAAAATACTTAAGATGCCATGCTTTCATTAAAATACACTCAATCTAGATTGGACCTTTTTTATTTGGTTGGACACTGTGAATAAAATTGAATTGCACCCATAAAATATTGTCGAGCCAGCGTATCGAATATGCTTCTATAACATTTCCACATTTAAGAATATTTGTTATTATGGGGTTTCTGGGGGTTATTCGTTACATTTGTTTCTGGACATACATCTACCAACACTGACTACAGCCAACAGCGCCCTCTTGTGCCTACAGTGCCTTCACACACCATTTCCCACAATGCTACTGCCGCACTGTTCCGGAAGTAAGGCGTTTATTGACAACATGGCCGCGGAGCTGGGTTTGGATTCAGAGAAAATTCTAATTTGACAGCAGTGACAGACTGAAGCACCGACCTGTTATCGGAGCTGGAGTTTGGGGGACAGATGCAGTTGAATGAGGGGCCCCGTGGGTTTACGGCATGCTGTCTGTGAGCTGAGAAAAGGTCCCGAGTGTGAGCGCCGTCATGTCGTTCTTCAAGAGGAAAGGTGAGGAAAAAAGCTGCAACGTCAACGGCAGCTCGGTCTCGAGATAAAATGTAAATAATCCAGAGCCAGCAAACTGCACAAGGACACAGTCGCGTTTGTTTATCTTGCCTCTGCTGCCTCTGCTGCTGCTAAGAGACTGCTAGCTTAGCACTGGCCTTGCAGTTCTCACTTCTCACCTAGTTGCAAAGAGCTTGAAATAAATGCACTGGATTGCAAAAATGGCTCAAACAGCAAACCTAGAAGTCAGTTTAAAACCTATTAATTTGTTATAGCCTGTTCTGATGTTATAGCTTTATGGAGATGCTTTATTTTTCACTTTATCTTATGTTAACTTGAATGAATGGACCAGTGTCAACGCTATTAGAAACTGTGATTTCCTACATACTGTGTTTGTTGCACCTAAACATCTAGGTCTAGTTTGTGTCACATGAAATGACCCTGATCTAAGAAATTCATTCAGCACAGAAGAAATAAACACTGTTTCAAATGACATCACAACATTTAATACAGGTGGGATGGCTAAAATGTATATTGTTAAAATGCAGATTTTTGTTGTAATACAGAAAGTTTCATGATCAGAAACGAAATGATCTGGTTCAACATCTGTGAATTTACCTTTTGGATATTTCATGGGAAAGTACAATGCAATCAACAGAAAACCTAGCTCTTGCCCATCATCCGACAGTATGAAATCGTCACTAATACACAGTAATGTGTGGGCCTTATGGACCTTTGTTTGAAGCAGCTGACACAGCAGGACTCCCAAATGAGGAAGCACAGTGATCAAATATAGGGGCACGGATGAAGACACTGAACTGACAGGAAACGTTTTCATTCTTGTGCAGAGTGTATCAGATTTCCTGTCAAAAGTTGGGCTCTTCATGTTATTATAAATATGTTTTGGAATTTCAAATGAGTTAGTGTAAGGTATGGTACTTTATGATTTCCAAGTAGGTACGTTTGCGCGTATAACCAGCCTCTATATTTGGCAACAGTCATAACAGAAACACTGAATGCAAATATGTCTGCATGTACGATATACAGTATTTATGTTGTTTTATTATTGCTCAGTGTTTTATGTTGCACCTTAATGCCAAGATAAGTTCCTATGTTTGTGAATTTTGTTCATTGACAATGGCAATAAACCCCTTTCTGATTCTGATTATGTCCTGATGACATCATAATGAAACTGGATCAAGATTCTGTTCATGACCCCCTCCTTGCCTCCTTAAACCGCTCCTCTCTCCATCTCAAGACCCTTGGTCCCACCCTTTATTGTATGCTGTGTTTCATAATACTCTTCTTGTTACAACAGTGCTCTCATCTTTCTTTTCAGCCAAGACCAAAGAACCAGAGAAAGTGACAGATGCTAAAGTAAACAGAGGTGAGCATTTGCCTATTGTGGATTTAATATTTGAGTTCTGTACTTTTAGTGAGTTGGTGAATAGCTTTACTTTGTCACATGATCCAAAATGATGACCTCAATCTGCTTAAGAACACCAACAGGCATAGTCAAATAAACTGAGAAGGCTTACACTCGGGCCTCTGCACACTGGAAGCCCTTTCAAAATCTGTACTCAAAAGATCTTTTCATACGAATAACTCTGTGGGCAATAAGACCATGATCGAATTATTTTGCTGACCAAAATTGTTCATGTTAATTAGTGGTAATATAACAATAATATATAGCTGATGTCAATATGTTCTCTAGTAAATGTATTACAATTAATTACTATGCTACTTTCAAATCTCATTAAGTCAGTCTGTTTTTCAAAGGATGTAACAATATACACATCCTTACGTTACGATATTATCACAGTTACGGCTGCAACAATGAATTGAGCAATCGTGACTAGTTGACTATAGAAATAATAGTCATGTTTTGATCATTGTAATTGTTATCTTGACTATACAGGCTCACACAGGAATAGACCTTTTATAACAAAGATAGCAGCATTATTAAATCAAAAATGTCAAAAAGAATAAACTATTTCTCTATTTTTTTAAGTTTCAATATACAATAGAAAGTCAACTAATCGAAAACATAATCGCTGACTAGCCAACAGCTAAAATCATCTTTAGTGACAGTCGTACTCACAATATTCATTTTATGCCGGTATGATATTTATTTTAATATTGTAGAGACTAAAGAACAAAAATGTCAGTATTCTACTTTTTCCTTTTAAAAGGCTCTTGACAAACTAATATTTCAAAGAATCAAATTATAAAAGTGATGAATAATTCCTTCATGTCTGCACTGAAATGGAGCAAAGGATCATGGTCTGTATAGTTCTTATAGCGGCAACAAAACAATGCATTTAAGCAAAGTAGGATTATAATTTGATATATTGTGACTGCCCATGGTATTATTGTGAGACTTGTGATGATGAAATATCACGATATGTTGGTTATAGTTAGGTTTTTTTCACATCATACAACCCTAGTTTGTGTATTTTTGCTTGCCTGTCCACAGCACCGGTCAGCCCACACTCTTCCTCTCCTGGACTGAAGAACCACAATGTCAACCAGGAAGTGGCAGGACCCAGCCGTGTGGCCATCAGCGCCATCTCGGCAAACATGGACTCGTTTGCTCGGGGACGCACCGCCATCCTCAAGAAGCAGCCCAGCCACATGGAGGCAGCGCACTTTGGAGATCTGGGTACATATAGCCACTATTTTTAAATCAAAGACAAAAAAACGCTATTAAAAGTAACAACAAAAACAACAACAATGCTCCATTGAAAATAATGTGCCGTGTTTGTACAGAAAAGGCAAATACTAGGCTCGCACTTAGAAGTGAGAAAGAAGAAGGCTTGAGGGACTGGGACATGGGACTATAGATGAAAACTAGCTATGAGCTAAATCTGGCATATTTACATGCTAACCCATTCAAAAGAAAAAAGCATTGGGTGTGTTTTGAATGTGTCTTGCCCTCGTAGAATAAAGGCCATTTAAATTGAAGTTGAATGTAACTTCTGCTTCTTCACCACAAACCTTTTCTGTCATCATGTTTTAGCATTTGCAGAACCTCCATGAATAGCTCAATAATCAAATTTAATATTGGTCCTAAATAATATATCAATTTAACATGAGCTGTTTGATATGATCCTGTCCAACATCATACACTCAAGAAATCAGAAAATGCCCCAAAATATCTAATGGAAAGGTAAGCCGTTTAAATATAGTGTTAAACGGCTTCCAAAAACATGGAGGTTTTGCAATCATTGTGATTTTATGGAGATTCCTTCCCAGAATTGTTGCATCACAACTGTCTGCAAATGGAAAACACAACATTTAGCTGAGGTATGTTGACACAATGTCAATAGAAAACCTTTTCATTAACGCTGCACTATAATTAGATCTCATGCTCATGATATATCTCATTCACTAAAGTAGTTGGAACTGCTCAGGCAAGTTGTCCAGAGAATTGTGGGTGAGTCAGAGGTGGAGAAACCTGTGCTACAGCCTTCCCAACAAACACAAACCTAATGGCACAGGGCATCTGTCCTTGAAAAGAAACTTGTAGGGAGAGCCCGTTTTTGTCCCGTTGGCTTTTAAAACTAGAGAGTCAAAGCGTGACATGGGGTGAGAAGAAGGGACATTTGACAAATGGTTATATTAACCTATTTTAATAGCCAAGCCTTCTTATACATAGATCAGTCATTTCATTATACATTTTTGATTGTATAGAATTGTCAGGAAGTTTTCTGTGAAATTCTTCTCAGACTGTGCCAACAGAGAAGTGAGCCCGGGGCTGGAGGGTGAATGAGGTTTGATTGGGCTGTCAAAAAGAAAATAAGGGTCACATTCACCTCCCGACTTCACCTAAACCTCAAAGGATAAACGGTTGCAGTTCAAGAATCATTCACCAAGTTTGTTTGAAATCAGCTGAGAAATGGAATATTTCAAAGTAATAAAATAAGTTCCTAAAGAGAACTAAAGTGAAAATTGCCTTGCCTGTTCTGCAAATATAATTTTGTAGCTGGTGATTATGATATTGTTGTCTCATTCTGAGTATATTGAACGTCTTCTAGAAGTTACATTACATAAGAAGCAGGCAGGTTTGATGAGCCCAGATGACTCGCTGTCTAAATTTTAAGAATGCTGCATTTGTGTACCACATGTTTGAATACCATAAGGTATGTTTTTGTAGGTCACTCCAGTGTGAATTATCAGCCCCAGGAGACTCGCTCTCGTCTGTCGAAGACCGTGGACCAGGTTCTCCGGGACAATGTGGCAATACCGCACTACATTCAGTTCATGGTGCATCGAGGAGCTGATCACCTGGTTCGGTTCTGGCAGGAGGCGGAGCATTTCCGCTCCACAAGCTGGTCATGTGTTCGCGCACACAATCTGAACTCTGTTAAACACAGCTCTCTGGCTGAACCTGTCCCCACCTCCCCAGACTCCTCTGACCCCTCTGACCCCTCGGAGCTAGCACAGGCTACAGAATACATGCTCATACACAAGAACAGCAGTGACTGCCTCACAGCGCAGCGGGAGCGACGAGGCTCCTCCAGCTCAGAGACAGGACTGAGGCCAGGCATGCCTCGAGCTGAAACACCCAGCAAGAACATGTCCTCTAAAACAGGAACCCCCTTCAAGGCCCAGACCTCCAGCACTCTGCGGGACCTCTCTGACAAACTCATGAAAAGTAGGCTCGGACTTTCATTGATTTTAACACATGACAAGGATTATTATTTGTAGTTTTTGATCAATTAATAATGTATTTCTAGTGTTACATTTTTGGAACTTCTACTTGTGTGTTCTTTTCAGGTCTAGAAAAAGATGCTGTTACAATCTTTACTAAGTATGTCTCTCCAGATGCTACACGGCCCATTCCCATCACTGAACAAGTCAGGAACGACATTGTTGGTCAGAATACTATGACGTTTCCTTGAAAGAGTTTGTTGTTTTAAACAATATTCTAAATGGTGTTTTTCATCTCATATATAGCAAAGATATGTGGTGAAGACGGCCTGGTGGACCCCAATAGCTTTGTCATCGCTCAGTCTGTCGTATTCAACATCATGGAACAACAGTGAGTTTGTGCTGACTCATTTTTTTTAAAGTTTTGATAAGTTAATGGCTAAAGAGATGTTCTGTTGTCTTGAATCTATTGGCATTCAGATTAAAAGTAGTACTCTCAGTAACTCTTAAGTTCACACGGACTGCTACTTTTCACACATGCTTTCATTGCAGGCACTTTATTGAGTTCCTGCGGAGCCACCACTTCTGTAAATATCAGATTGAAGTCTTGACAAGTGGCTCTGTGTTCCTGGCTGACATCTTGTTCTGTGAGTCAGCGCTCTTCTACTTCTCAGAGGTGAGTGGGCCCTTTCCGGCATCACCTATGTCATCATACTGTATAGGCTGTATGAGCACAAAACACAAAACATAATTTAGTATGGTATATAGTCCTCAATACATTTCCTTAACCTGCTGCTGCTACTGTATTGACAGCATTTGCGATTGTAATATTTCTTTTTAACATTTAACACAATCCATGTTAAGTGGAAAGTTATACTGTATTTTAATTGTTGTGCAAGTACGGGTTTCAGTTTCAAATTGTTTAGTTCACCTAATTATGTATCAAATTTTTTCAATTAACAGTATATGGAAAAGGAGGAGGCCATGAACGTGCTGCAGTTCTGGCTGGCTGCAGACAACTTCCAAAACCAATTAGCTGCTAAGAAGGGCCAGTACGATGGTCAGGAGGCGCAGAATGATGCCATGATACTCTATGACAAGTAAGAATACAAATACAAATATATATTTAAAAAACAAAAAACAAAGCTCTTGACAAACAGTCTACTAAACAAACAAGCACATGTTTTTGTGTCACAGGTATTTCTCACTCCAGGCCACAAATCCCCTCGGCTTTGATGACTCTGTGCGGATGGAGATTGAGTCTAACATTTGCAGAGAGGGAGGGCCTTTACCTGACTGCTTCACAACTCCACTCCGACAAGCCTGGACAACGATGGAGAAGGTCAGGATATTCACTAACCTCTCATAAGTGCACCGAATAACAGAATATAGATTTATGATTGCATCAGTCAGTGGAGGAGGCGTATATGTCAGAAGTAACATCACGCCCTCAAAGCAGGAAGCAGTGTAATGGTTTGAAACAGTTTGACAGTTTCCAATATGGACCTTATGTGGTGTGTTCTGATGTGTGTCATGTGTTAGAGTTCAAATGTTATAGCAGAATCTCGTTTAATATATAATAGAAAAACATCATATACTTGTTTTTACATCATATAAAGTGTTTTGTAGACCTTTGTTAATTGGTAGTTTGCGTTATTATCTGCTTGGCTGCTCCTCTTGAACTTTTATCTACTTAAAGGTTTACAAGTTTAATCCATGATAAATTGTCTTGTTACTGCATTGAATAATGTGGCTGTCTTAACTTAATATAATCGAAAGTGAACAATGATTCACGCAAACAAAGGTCAGCAGCAAACCTTTGAAACTCGTGCTTGGACATAACACAGGATGCTCATTATTTTGTGTTGTGCCCATGTTCAGGTCTACATGCCAGGTTTCATCTCCAGTAACCTTTACTACAAATACCTAAGCGACCTCATCAACTCTGTGCGGGCTGATGAGTTTGTTAATGTCAGCTCTTCGGGTCAAGGCGGGGCGGGCGACGGCGAGCGCTCCGGTTCAAATGTCAGCGAGAGCTCTCAGACTCAGGTGACCCAAACTCAGAACCCTACAGGGGTTGCCCTCGCTCCCCTGGCGTTTACTGCTGTTATAGCTCATGTACACTCGATCATTACTTGTACATCTTCATTAGGGTTGTGGGATGAAGCCAAGTTGAAGAAATCAGCTCTGGTTTAATGTGGTGTTTCTGTGTCTTTTCAGCAAGGCACTAAAAAGGCAGCCATAAAGATCTTGAAAAACTTTGATGAGGCTATAACTGTGGATGCAGCCAGCCTGGACCCTGAGACCCTGTATCACAGGCCGTATGCAGGGTATGTACCCAGTTTATTAGTGTATTAAATTGGTCAATAGACCCTTTCACCAAGGAAGCGACTGGAGGCAAGTAGACCATAACACACTTTCAATATTTAACTGACATCAAATCAAACGTATTTATAACCACAAAATATGCAACAAATACTTTTTTGTTGTATATCTGTAGATAAAATTTAAAACTATTAAAATCCCCAAAACTGCATTTTGCCTTCATCAAAAATGCAACGTGTCTATGATAATCTATTAAATTCAAAATTAATGTAATAGGAGATAATGATAGACAGGCATTTATTATTTTTTATTATTTTTATTTTTTCAACAAATAATGTAAACTGCAATAGTAAATGTTTTTAAACCGGGCTCTGATATCACTCACATGTATCTGAGTGATTTTGATTTGCCAAAACTACCTGGATATTTCATATTTTTTAATCAGACATATCCCAATTTCTCAGTTGAAATCACATTATGTTCCACTTGACTTTTTCTTCCATTCTGGAATTTCAATGTTTTAGTTTAACTTTTAAAGGATCTATGATGCATTCAAGTTTGTTTAGTAGAAAGGAATCAAGCTTAGTTTGCTATTAGCTGTCACAAAGATATTTCCTTCCTTTTGCAAGGTGAATTATTATTTTTCATGTGGCTTGTAACCACAGAAGAAGCTTGCCACGAGTGAGTGGTGACCCGTAAGCTAATAACCTGCAGCTGAATAGACAATTGATCTATAGTGAGTGATAAAATGGTGTTCTGACAGTTTTAAATAGCTGTTATTGAATCTGCCCACTAACAAAGTGTTCAAACAGCACACACACTAATCCTTGTGCCTGAGGTTATTATTGGTTTTTCTTGTGCCTCTTTAGAAAGATGACGTTTGGGAAGGTGAATGAGCTGGGTCAGTTCATCAGAGAGGCTGAACCTGAACCGGATGTGAAGAAATCCAAAGGTACAATAAACACACTGTTGGTTCACCCATCTCAGACTCTGCTCATTATTCTGCCTGTTCCAACTCTCTGACGCCAATATCTTCTCATTCCACATGCAGTGGAAATGCTCTTCTCTGTGGAATATAAATTTCATGTAGTGGCTTCACTCTAATAACAACCCAGAGCCTGCTAAAATATTTAAGAACCTTTTCTCCACTGATATTAAATCTGAGGGGTCTATGATAGGAAAGCGTTGTCTATGAGTGCTGTAGGCTGTGTATAGGTAAGTAATAACAGCCTCTCTTCTTGTGCCATGCTAGGGTTAATAGGGCTGCAGAAAATAAATAAACCTGATGCTGAATCATCATCTACCGTACATCAGTCTACACTTTGAAAGAAGAGTTTCTTTTGTCTCACCAAAAGGCCAAAAGGAATTCTAATTACAGTATCATGTTCAGCTCATTGAATTCTTCACAATTCAATACATCAGATCTCAAAAGAGGGGAAAACAAATCATGATTGAAATCTATATTTATATGGAAGGGTAGGATGACCATCAGCTAAGAAGACCAACAGCCTTCAGACTGGCACAAGTGTAACTGATCTGAGTTTAAGTTGCCTGGGATCCAGAATACACTTCTTCAATTCTTTCCACAGAGGCAGTCTTTTCACCACGCCCTCCATTGCTCCTTGAGTCAAAACGTGCCATGAAATCGGATGCGTTTATTTCCGTGACGCATGTGAAACAGGAGTTCATTGGTCATTTGTCATTTAAAACCAACTCAAACTTCAGATTTTATGCTTCGTTCGTTGATTCGGCATGTTTTGTCAGTTCATGTGATATTTTTTGCTTTTCTATTTTCCCTTGTTTGTTTTGATACAGACCGACAATGTGTGTCCCTGATTGGCTAATCCACCTGTCAATCACCCCCATCTGAATATTACGGGGTGACCAGACTGATATCGCTCTGTATAAAAATACAGATATCATTCTGGATTTTACGAGCAGGAATATAAGGGCTGCACTGAGAAGACCATCCAACATAAAAGGCACACATCAAGTAGATATGACAATAACACACTTCACCAGTGTGTAGTGTGCACTAGTATTTATCAAGCATTTTGGCGTTGAAGATAAATTGAGTCTCTCTGTGAATTTATACTGTGTTTTTACAGATTTTCATGTTCGTGTTTTTTTTACTCAGGGTCAATGTTTTCTCAAGCCATGAAGAAGTGGGTTCAAGGCAACTCTGATGAGGTGAGATGAATGTTTACTTTGCTGCCATTGAATAAACACCAGTTCTTTGGTAAAGACATAAAAAGGTTTCTTTTTGTGATTGCTGCTCTTAAGGCCCAGGAGGAGATGGCTTGGAAAATTGCAAAGATGATTGTCAACGACGTTGTACATCAAAGTAACCATGACAGCCCTGTCAAGTCCACAAAGGTACGGTATAGAAAGTCTTGTTTTTTCACAGCATTAGTGTATATATTTTTGTGTAGGAAAAGACATATACAATTATACAATTCAAAGACAAACGTTGTGAAATTGTATCTTAAGTTTGTTTTTATTTTAAATGTTTGCAAATTTGCATTTAACAGGTTCAAATAAGGTTTATTTTATGAAGATATTGAAACATTATTAGTATTAGCTGCTTGTAAAGCTATAGGACTTTGAATATCAAATATTTCTCAGAAGCTGGCTGACAAGCCGGCTGTTACAAAAAGGCAATAGATAGTAGTGGAGTTTTTTGTGTGACAAAAAAAACCCCTTTTATTTCACCATTTTCAGCTATGACCTCCATTGAAGAGCCAAAGTCACTCCAAAAACCAGAGAGAAACTCCACATCAGCTCTCAGCTGCATCGCTCCAAAATCAAACATGGCATCACTTGTTGACTCCCTCAGTCCCTGACAGTACTGTGTGCAGCTTTGAGTGAAGGTGGGCACACATGCACAAACTCTTGAACACTATAAAGGTACATATAAAAGTGATCACAAGAGTCACCGTTGGATGGAGAAAAGCCAGTAGAGCTAGTGTCAGAAGCCCTCGCTGTACTGTAGCCATGTTAACAAAGAAACTGGAGTTGGACTTTCGGACGATGTCGCAGTAGCGCCGACTCCACACTGCTTTTTATAACCTTTCTGTTTTTAGATGACGCAGCCACACCGCTCTTAGAGCAGATAAAGTTGCGGCACATTTTTTCAATATGCACTTACCTCCCCCAGCCTTTCCCTGAACTAGTTAAGTCTGTTGTTCAGCTACGTGAGCCGTACTGTGATGGCTGTGCTGTACCATGGGACATCTGGAAAAAAGACAATGAATGAATGAAGATAATCAGCTGCTGGCTGGGCTGGCCACTTTTGTGAACACTTTTCACAGAGCATCGAAGAAATACTCCCTAATGAACCAAGTGCTCCAATGGTAATTGTTATTGAAAACAAGCTTTGTGTCCTAAATGTTCTAAATATGTATGTACATTTCTGGTTTACCTTGAACTGTTGGTGTCTTTTGGTGATACAGTGACTTTTTGTGAGCCCCATTGAAACAAACTTGATTGATGACTGGATGGTCCAACTGTAAACTATGCTTTCTGAAGACAACTTCTAATTTCATCAAAGCCTTACTATGATGTGAAACCAGAAACAAACAACTTTGGTACTATGTACCACTTATGTTTTCTGACATGTATGTGTACTTAATCTATAATATATTTAAAATGTGTATGATTTAAAGAAATATATTGTAAAATTTGTGCTGTCTGTTTTTTGTTCTCAGCATTGACTGTGTATATATAATGTATATTGTCAGCGCTTATATAGGGGTTCTTTCTTTGGCCAAAGGGGGGCAGTGTTGGCTACTTTCTCAAGCAGGAGTCAAGCACGTGAAAAATAATGGCCAGAAACACATAAGATGAGATCGTGCAAAATTGCAATGACAATGAAAACTTGGCATGCTCACCAAGTTCAGCGGTGTGGGCCAAGGAAATATTTCACATTTTACGTTAAGTGTGAGATTTGTCTTCATTTTACTACCAAAGTGACATGTTACTTTAGCGCCCTTTCCCTGTAAGTATGGAGAAAGCGCTGCACAAAGTCCTTACTAAATCAGTGTAATATTTCATCTCTGTGCGTATTTGATCATTTGACCAACATTCATGCTCATTAAAAAGGTAAGTCGAGTTGTAGGATGGAAGTTAAACTAATGTCGTTTACATTACACTACCGGAAACATGTTTTTGACTAGCGCTTTCCTTTGTCTTCCTTTGCTTTCCCTTGTCTTAAATAACCACACAGTTTACTTCATTAGGCTCCACAAAGGAGTGCGTTCATATGACGAGATAATGTATTACTTCAACAACGACTTACGCATTTATTCCGTTCCTCGCTGTGCTTTTATTATGAAAGCCTTGAGCGGAAATGTCTGTGATTCTGTGTAACTTGCGTTGCCAAGCCTCAGCCGCGCTAATTGTGGAGGTGAAGTGCAGTGCGCATCGGTGTAGAGCAGCGGTACACGCGCCGCTCTTCTGGAGGTGCGCCACTACTCTCAAGTGATCGGACGCACGCATTACTATGACAACTGCGCAGCCACTTTTGGGTGTGACAAATTTCTTAAGCGTATGTGTCAGATTTGGCCTTATCCCAGCTCGTGTGAAGGCGCGGATGTCTTAAAGCTCTGATTTCTCACCCGGTTTGACTGTTTTTTCCGCTGCACATGTTTAGGACGCCAATGTGGACCCGCAGAGGGATGCGCTCACGCTCCTGGCCACGGGCTGAAGTTAAAGTGTTGAAGGTGTGAACTCCAAATGCATCCACTCCTCAGCCGGGAGAAGAAAGAAGAAGAAGAAGAAGAAGACGAAGAAGTCGGTTTTGGGGTCGGCTTTCTGCCCCACGCTGCGACCATGTTCAGCTGTGTGGGCTGCTTTTGGGTGCTCCTGTCCTCTGCTCTTGTGGCTGTGTGTAGTTTCAGCTTCATCTCACCTGCGTGGATAGTGAAGGAGCAGCTGAGGAACACCCATCACCCCCAGCACCACGGCCACAGTAACAAGGACTCTGTGAGTTTTGGGTTGCTGTGGCACTGCTCCGAGTCCCTGGATCACATGTACAGATGCTACACCTTTGGAGGACTGGGCAAATTCGCGGAAATTCCCTCCAGCTCCTGGCAGGTACCGAACCCATACAATTCCTTTAAATGATTTTGATCTAAACTGCAGTGAATGTGCCCCACTTGTGGAATATGAATGTCTTTTACTCTTCTGAAGTCTTGTTTAGGCCAGGAACTGGCTGATGAGTCAAGTTCTTTTGGCAGAGCAGTTGGCACCGCTCAGCAAGAAGGTTTTTTGGTTTCAATCCCAGAGCTTTGGATTTGTGAGGGCTCATTGGCTTCACTAATCAATGACAATAAACCAGTTCTCACTTACTCCTGACAAGGACCCTGGCCCAAGAGCTGCAGAGCCCTGGCCCTGGACACTTCTCATGAAAGTCCGCTGTCTTATTGAGGCATCCTTCATTTTAGTCCTGGACTGGCTTTGGTTTGTCCGGCTTCAGTCGATATTTAGTCCCTGTTTAGTCTTTATTGGTATACATTTATTGGTATAGTTCTATTATTTCTCATTCACTTGCTTGTTTTACTTTATTGCGGTTAAAGAGCCTTAAAGCTACATATGTTTCCTTGCTGTAAAATGTGGAAAAACCTTGTCTTATAGAACCCTGTAGTGTTCACCTTCACGAATCATTAGTAAACATGTGTAAATGACTTGAGTCTAAGCTGATATTGAAGCTTGTTGTGACAAATGGCAGTGGCTCAGTGCTCTGTCACAGTATGATAAATCTCTTCTGGGCTCATTCACGCTGCACGCCCCATACACAACGTGCTAAAACGCTAGATGATGTCCCTCTGGTTTTGATGCCTTCTCATTTAAGATTTCTGGTGGATTTTGTGACGTTGGGTTCAGTCAGGAACACTGATTCACTGATGTGAGGGTGTAGCATACAGTGAGGCATCTGCAGCACAGCACGCCCAGCACACATCAAAGCCGTTAAAGTGGCAGAGAGTTGGCAGCTTTTTAGTGATCGCGGCTCCCCACCAGCACCAGTTTCAATTTGCCATCTTGTACTTTAATTGAACTCTGTTTGAGCTTGTGTCGGACCATTGCACATACAAGTAAACTGCAACACTGTCCACAAAAGGGCAAGGGAACAATCATTTTTAGTCCATTGATGATAACCTTCTTGTTGCAGGTCAAAGACTCGCTCAAGTGTTACATTTTGTACATTTTATATTCCAAACAAATTAGTCAACACCATTATCTAAATAAATTGAAAACTACTATTACTACTCCTATATGGCCCAGTGGTTTGTACAGACTGCTATAAAGAAAAAGGTTACCCCATAAAAATGTACTTATTCTTGTCCATTCCTACTACAAGCGGCCTGGTTAAAGGTGCGAGATGTATATTATCCCATGGGGGTCCGCCACTTGCTTGTCTCCATGGATGTTTTATTGCTTTACCTTTTAATGTTCCATAGTATGGCAATAAACCGATCTTTCTTGTGTTACTTGTGTTTGTTTTGCGAAGGAAAAAAAACCTTTAAAAACATGCGTTCTTACTTAGTGCGGCACCCTTTAGGAGAACTTCCTCTTGCACAAATCTATAAAGCCTGAGCTATTGCAGCAACAACTGAAGTTATGATTTATGCATGAAGCCTAATTAGCATTTGAAAGGGTGATATTAATAAGTAGTGACTTGTGCAAATGAGCAGCCCTTTTTTCACACTCATGCACAGGTGTGAAGGAGGCACAACGGTTTGCATTTGCAGTTATTTGTAAAGAATTCTAGGAACACGTGACTGAAGTCTAGTTCCCAGCTCCCCTTCAGTTCTCCCTCTGAATCTCAAAATACATGTTTGGGACATTATGTTTGGGCCATTCTGATGTTGCCAGGTTAGACCGCAGCACTATTCAGGAGCTCAGTGATGCTCTGGTCTGGGAGAGTCGATACCCAAACCATCTGTCATTTCATTGAGAACATGTCCTGATGTTGTCAAGCATGTGTATAAGTCTGTGGGGGCCATGAAATGAATGTAAATTACCCCTCATTTTCATCAAACATTGTGTTAAAGAAAAGAAAAAAATCACAGTCGAATTTTGTTGTTTACAAAGATACCTTTAAATCTATGGAGGAGTTAATTTACTGTGTGTATGAACCACCGCGCTTCCTTCTAGGTCAGGGCCAGGGAAATGTCGGGCTGCGTTTAAGGCTAATTTGACTAAAATCCAGAGTTGTTTTGCTGCCTCGTCAGTATCATCAGTAAGCCAATTAGCCCCTTCCTCCCAGTTCTGAGTGCCAATGTGGATCCGATGGTGTGGCAGTTTGGCGCACACATCTACCGCTCTCTCCATTAATAAAGGTGAAGGGGACATTAAGTTTTCATCTCAGTCACTTTATTACTCCACCCCTCTCCACTGATCTGCACAAACCTAAATGCTTACACAGGCAACATTTCATACCGTCATCTACAGATACTCGAGCATGAGCAGTGTTGAGAAGGATAAGCACAGGAGTCATTATTTGAAATGTGCGGGTATTTTATTATTATTTTTTTTTAATATAGTCCTACATAATACATATAAATATAGGGAAATCGGTTTCTTTTTAGGTGTATTTTTACAAGACAGTGGCTGAAAGAGATATTTATTTGCTGCTCATTTTGATATTTTGATTCTGCTTCCAGCTCATTTAATTGTTTTACAGCTTATATCCTGATATACCAGCTAAATACTGTGACTGTGTCTGAAATGGCTTTCCTTACTTGGAAAACTACAACAGAATGTATTGGGTGACCAGTGCAGGAATTTAACCGACATCATAACTGTTGGTGCCGTATCTGTTCGAAAACTGCATTGTTACTTCAAGTCATCTTGGTTAAGTTAAGTTACACTTTATGGTTCCCATAGGGAGATTTGTCCTCTGCATTTGACCCAGCCATCAATGCAGCTGGGGCATCTCCTCAGGAGCAGTGTTTGGTCAGGATTTGACCTGGTGCATGTTTCAGGCTGATGGGGAAACTCTACACAGAAAGGTCAGCCTGGGAGTCGACCTTCTTGCTGTGAGGCGAGAGTGTTAGCCACTCTGCCACCGTGCCGCCTGTGGTTACTAAGGCTGAGGAGGACAGGAGCAGCAGGAGGAGGGGTGTCCTACTTGTGTGAGAGTTTGTGTTGTGTATTTTCTCTCCTGTTGTTGTCCAAACTAAAGCTGTGGTTCTGTCTGTGGTGCTTTCCAGAGCTGTTGTTGGCATAGTGCGCTGCAGAGCCCAGTGCTGTGGGCCACATCCAGACTCCCATTTAGCCAAACACACTAACAAGCATCAGCAAGTGTTCAGACCAAGAGTAAATATGCATGCATTACAAAAAATGTGTTAGCATAGTGTAGAATGTTTTAGTAGTTGGCAATTATTTTTTTATTAGTTGACTAATCAGGTGATTATTTCTGATATACATTGAGATTTTTAAATACATTTTAACCAAATAATGTTGATGTATGGTGACTAAAGGCTTCTATAGAACATTTCCAAGTTTATTATTTAAGAAAATCGTTTTGTTTTAATTGGTTTTTTTTTTGACATTTTGATTTAAAAATGTTGCTGCCTTTTGGTATAAAAGGTATTTTGGAATGCATTTCAGTGCCTGTAGAGTCCATTTCATGATTATGATAATCAAAATATACCAATCTTAATTGTCAACTAGATGTCTGTAATCATTTCAATTTTGAAACCATTTAAATTTGAGCTTAATTGGATTTATTTTCTGAGTTTATTGTGTTATCTGGCCCACTCAAACAAACGAGTTTCAATTAAAAAAGCGATTAAATATAGTGTCATAAATTCCCGACCCCCCTTTGGGAACCACTGTCCTAGACTGATGCCTCTATTTATTGTGTGGATGTGTTTCTTTGGATGTTATTGGTCTCAAGCAAGGGCTGTCTTTAATCAAACCCCTCCAGGTATCAAGCTCGGCCTTTCTTTGTACGGAACCTCAGCGAGAACATAGAAACCTAGAAAAAAAACAGTTTTGTGAAAGGGTGTTCAACGTAAACCTGTCCGATATACAAATTACCTCAAGCCAAGACTCTCATGCCCCTAAGCCTGTTAGAAATAGTTGATAAAAAAGAGGGACTATAATTGAAATGTCTAAAAAATTACACTCTTTACATCCATGTTCCTAAAGTCTAAGTTATTTATTGTGTATGATTTCCTTCTTTTCATATACTGATAATAGTCTTATCAACACAGTTCTGATCTGCACAAATGTCTTGCTGCACTTGTCTTTCTCGCAGTTAGTAAATTTATTGTAAAAAAATGAATTGCTGTACTGCTTTCTGCTCTCCCAAACATGACATTTTATTTTCCACCAGAGCAGGTGTAGAGCTTACTGTAGAGTGAAAGCAAGCGTGCTGTGGGACGGGTTGCCAGGTTGGACGCCTCAGTGGAGGAACCAACCGCTGCTAGGTAAAGTGTGAAGGAGGATTCGGAGTGCACCTGCCAGAACCCATTTTTACCTCAACACGTTAACAGCTTATGTGCTTCCAGCTGTTTCATGGCACTAAACACTAGAGCCAGATTAGCTTTGGTCTTTTTGTAGTTCAGCAGCCAAAAGTGCACATGCTTACAACTGTGCATGTTTTAGTAGGGCGATGTGCTGTGGGGACGTGGGACCGCTTTGTAGTACAAGTGTAACATATGATTCAAATACATGGGTGAATATAATGTGATGGAATGCTGGACTTCGGTTCTTAACCTGTGCAGCTTTATAAGATCTATTTGATGTCTTTTAAGTTATAGTTTCCTTTTATCCATGGGTTTCAGAATGATGATAAATTAGGGTTGTTGACATAAATATCTTGAATTAGAAAAACCTCAACAATTTTCTTTTTTGTCTTTTTTGTTTTTGTTTTAATCGCTCAAAAAACCCAAAGTGAGACCAGTTCACCCAACCGTCTGCTTGAAAGGCCTTCCAAGCTGAAGGAGCAGCATAGGAAAACGCTCTTTCCCCTGTCAGTTCTTACACGGTGCACCGATGAGCTGTACATATCGTGTGAGCGCAGGGCATAAGGACCCTCCGCTCTCTACGTGAGGGCCCACAAGTAGGTAGGTTCACATTTACATATTACTTTATACACGAAACACATCCCCCGTGTGAACCTCCTGGCACCCAAAGGTCATCTAGCCTTGGCATAGAATTCACAGTGATGGGTGAGCCTGCGACAACCTGAATCTCTAAACAGTGTTATACAGTATTCAAGGATTATTATCTACAACTAGAACTACTTCTACGTACTACCCAAAGCAGTTGTATGTCGTTTGTGGTTTTTGAACATGTTGTCTATAGCCTTTTGTTGTAACACCTCTGGATGGTACTTGTAAAGTTATTGTAAAGTTGTTTCTAGTTTTAGGTCATCTTGTTTCCCAAATGAATTGTGGCCTTGCTCCACGTTCCCTGATTGGAAAGGTCTACCCTCCCTTTTGTCTGGAGCAGGAAATGACAGGAGGACAATCCCAGTCTGCAGAAAAGGGATGAGATTGGCTTTAGTCGAAAGGCTTGAAACAAAACACTTGGCCCATGCCGTCTCTCGCACACAAATGCCAAGAAGATGAATTATAGACGTTAGTGTGGATGCTTTACTAGGCTTAATTGCCAGTTACCTATAAAGAACACTTAGCGGTGCATAACGTCTGCTTGACGCCATAAATGTCATTTCACCACTCACTGGGCTAGAACTAGTTTTAAGGGAAGAGATAACTCATTTAATGGCATTCAATTATGTTTCCTTTGTCCGTTTGATCCTTGACTTGTCTGCTCTGTTTTATAAATGCCACTATCTGCAGAGGAAGGCACACTCTTAATTAACATAGACATGTTTTTGTCCAAGAAATCTGCTTCAGCCATTATAATGACATCTAAACTTAATTATGTGTTTTGTAGCACTTTCCTGGGCATGTGTGTGTCTGTTGTTCATGGGGGGTGCACTTTTGTAAGAAGCAGTCAGTTAAGACCGCCATTTTTTAAATTCACCATGGTGCCAGTCCTGATTTATTACATTAACCGCAAACTAGGT
Source organism: Chaenogobius annularis (assembly GCA_015082035.1). Lineage (NCBI taxonomy): Eukaryota > Metazoa > Chordata > Actinopteri > Gobiiformes > Gobiidae > Chaenogobius > Chaenogobius annularis. Next base: position 511,208 of record BJKM01000377.1, on the reverse strand, counting down.
TTGTCGATTCTAATTGATACTTAAACTTATATCAAAATTAGATATTATTATTATTTAAACAAGTATCGATATTTTTTTAAATGCCATAGACTGAACAAAAATTCAGAATTTTACCTGCCTGATTATCAGTATTTTATTGTTATAATTATGAAAAGAAATATCACGATTTAAAGACTCTTCACGACTATATTGAGACGGTGGTGGTGGTGGTCTTGGTCTTGGTCTTGGTCTTATAATAACATTAGTTAATATAAACTGCCAGATATAAACTCTTATTACAGTACTATCAGGTTTACTTATTAGAATGGATTGAAATAAAATAACTTATTATACGGGACATAGGTTTGTCAAAAAAATTATACTGATATACAAAGATTATTATGTCAAAGATTGCAGCTCATTTGAGCACAGTTCTGCACTGAAAATAAAAACGGACAAATTTGAACCTTTCCTGAACATTTGTAAAAGGGTCTTAATTGGGTCTTAAACTCTTTCAGAACCACCACATGGTAATTTATAGAAACTACTGTTACTGTATAAAAAATGGCCAATGTATTAGTTTAACTTGTGTCGTTCTGTTTACGTACAGCAGCAGCAGCGCCTCCATTGTGGACACAGCCTAATAACCTCTCCAGCCTTATCTTTATGAAACACGGTGAAGAGTGTTGCCTCTGCTCTCTTCTCTCCTCTGCTCCAGTCTCTCTTACAGGCACACCTTACATCCCTTCATGTATCCCCTGCCACTTTACTGACAAACACAACAGAGTGGAGCGGTGTGAAACATGCACAACAGAAAAGATAGATTGTCTGAACTTGCAGAGCCCCACTCTTTCTCCAATGGCACTTTTAATAGTGATACAAAAGCATGTGTTGAAGGGCGTTTGAAGAGTGTCCGCCATGAATGATGCGAGTGAGTTTAATGCATGCAATGTACTCTAGTTTCCACCGGCCGTGAGACAAAAAGGGCTGCTTTTTACAGCCGACCACATTCTGTTCTTTGTTGCTTTGTACTGGTTTGATTAGACCAGACATGGACATTTTTTATGTATGTGAGATAAAAAGACATACACAACTTGTCCAGGCAAAAGAGACGTTGTTGCCATGATATGCAGTGCTGATGCAGTAAATAAGGGTTAAGAGAACGATGTCCATAGTGATGTTTGTAATGTTTCTGAGATTGCTGTCAATATACTAAACACGGTATTCATTTCTAACTCTTATTGAGTCAATACTGCAATACAATTTTTCTTTAAATGTATTTTTCTAAGACCCTTTGACACTTAATGCAATATTTTTGCTCAAAATATACAGGTAAAATCCTTTTAGGCGGCTTTAAGTGCTGCCACTGTATCCAGTACACTGTCAGTGCTATACAAGACTAGACTTTGCTTTTTGAGACAAACACATCCCTCACCTTGAAGCTCAAAGCTATATAAATTAGTAGCGCTTTGTACTCGGATGTCTGTTAACCTTGACTTATAGCGTCCACCTAAATAGACTTGTTGTGAAAAAATACAGCGTAGAAGTGAAAAAGTGCAAGATAAATGTTTGCCTCTTTGACAACAATTGCAGCGTGAAATGTGGCGCGTTAACTGATTATCATACTGCGCATGTTTACTCCAAGGCCTGCCGCTGACTGGTGGCAGAATTAATGTTCACACAGCAGTGTTTAAGGGTGATATATCTGAGCTCCAATGGGCCATTTGGGTGGCATCCCACACACGCATTTTGCAAAGGTCAAATAACGCTTGGTTTATTGCTTTAGCCTATGGTGTTTTGGAAGTATTTATTTGTTATAGGTTTAGTGCTGGAGCAGAATTATGGTCTTGTTTTTGTTATTTATTAGGAATACATGCATTTAAATACATTAGCTCATGAATTTGAAAATGGATGAAGTGCTTACTGTAATTTTCACTGGCTTCGTGCTATGTCCTCTGATACCTTCTGTGTATTGTGCTGAATTTTTAATAAAGCTGACAAAGATACCCAGAGATAAGTAACTTGTAGCTTCAGTTTGTTTCTTTGTAAAGGCATGCTGGTGTTCTGATAGTTACGGTATTTGTTTTCTTTTGAGAAACAGGAGGCTTTGATTTGGAAACGACCGCCCTGAGGTGAATGTCTTTTGTTTTGATTTACAAGTAAATCAATTGTTATTTTTAGATTTTAATAACAAGATACAAATATTGATACCAACTAAAACAAATGCTTTGCCTATGCAATATTATTACATCTTCGTGTGAAATATAGCATGGGATTAACAGTAGGGATGTTATGATTATTCAATAATCATGACTACGCAGATGACAATATAATCTTAAGAACTAAAACATAATAACTGACACATTTTATGTCAATATTGATCTAAAAAGTACATCTACATTTTCATTCAGCAAGTTCAATGTTGTAGAGCTGGTCACAACTTGAGGACAAGTAGTGATTTTGACTATGTAATTGCATTATATATGTAAAAAATCTAACATATTTTACATTGAATTTACTAGTAATTTTCATGTATTCTTGTCGTAATAATTAGTTAGTAATAATAGTTAAATCGTGGTGTTTTTTTCTCACAATTGGGACATTGTTACAAATGCAATTGTACATTTACATTTGTACATTTTTGTTGAAATAATTTAAATTCTACAGTGCACATTACAATTTTGAATTTATGGAATGCCACTGTGCTTTTAGATCTGTTGATTCATTTGTATTTGTATGTTCAACCTTTGTGAAGTATTTACTTTGAGAACATGTTCAAAAGCATGCACTGTTACTTGCCTCATTGATAATTATCTACTGAAGAAAGCCTCCATACACATTTCAGTATTAAGATGTCACCATTTCCGCCGATATAATCTTGTGTGTTTGTCACCATGCGAGTGCGGTAGAGCGGGGTCATGGGTTTGGCACTGCATACGTGTCTGGATTGAGTGTGCCGAGGAGCAGCTGTCCTGATGATGGATAGCAAGATGAGAAGAGAGGAGAGATCTGCATTTTTTACCCATCTATAGGTGAAGTGAGAGGAAATCAGTCTGATGCCCGCCGCGGACCACGATTTATGATCTCATCAGCTCTGACGAATGGTGCCACTTGTTCTTTTTTTTTTTTTTTTTTTGTAAGCCCATATTTGATATTCTGTCAGCATTTGGCACAGCAGAAACACTTCCTCGCAATGATGTGTAGCTCTGGAGCAGCTGATGGCACTGAATGTGATAAACTCCAATGGCTGGAATGTTTATTCACCTGTTGGCTGGTTCCCGGATATCTCACTATGAGTTATACTTAATACAGAGGTGGTAGTAACATAACACACATGCGCCAATTTCTGTAATATTTTAAGGTCGGCTTTCATTGTTAAGGTGTTTTCTTTCTAATTACAAAGTTGGCATATACTTTATCCAGTAAGCCTTCATGCAAGTTCCTATTATTGGATCAGTTTGGCAGCATTTTCTATTATTTTCATTAAAATTATGTCTGTAATTAATTTTGACACTGAGTTTTTCTTTTATATTGATTATTTTTATTCAATCCAGAGGGGGGGGGGGGGACAAGGAAAGAAATACTTTCTTGTTCAAGGATGTCCTGGCAAAACAAAGCAAAAATTCAACAGATGTACATTGGCAAGAGCACAAACGCTTACAAGTTACTTGAACTGACATAGAATACTAAAACAATTTTGATTAATCATAGCTAGATCCTTCCAGGAGCAGGGCCCAATTCAAACAATGAACTGAATCAAGTTAATTGCGACAGCAGTGTCCATACCAACTTGTCAAAGCCCCATCGCTCAGATATCAGAAGCTAAGCAGTCTTTGACCTGCTTAGTAGTGGTTGGATGGGAGACCACTGGAATGACAGGGGCCACAGGGGGGCGCTAGTGCATATTTCATTGTGTCCTTGGGCAAGACACTTCACCCACCTTGTCTCCAGTGTCCTTGTGTGCTGGTGTATAAAAGAGTGTGTTGTGAGTGTGAATGTGAATGTGGGACAACAGATGGAAATGATCCCATGGCTACAATCTGATGTGTTTACAGCTTGTGTATGTTCATTAACATGCGCTGTCCCCCACCAAATAAACTAATAATAATAATTCAATAATAAATAAAATAACAAATTAATATTGAGATAATAGTCAACTTATTTAGTTGTAATTGAATAATCGTTAAGTGGACAACACCAAAACATGCTAGATTATCTGATTTGCTAATTGTTAGCTGCAGCCCTAATCTATAAATATGTATTATATTGTACTGAATACCAAAATAGCTTCAAGCTGCTCTATGTAACTGGTTAGGGTTCCCCATGGCGATGTTGTTGCTTTGTTTTAATGTGACTGTAAAAAACAAACAAAAAGCAACAACACCTTCATGGAGACAAGCAGGTACCCTCTACTACAACATTAGCATAATATCCCTTTAAGACTTGGACGAATACTTTTACTTTAGCACACTTTTCCTTTGTGATATTTAGGGGTCCCGTATCAGCAGTTTGAAGTTCTGTAGCCTGACTGATAGAACAGGTTGTGTACTGTTGCCTTTGGAGATGCTGATTCAGCGTTTTGCGAGGGGCATTTGTTAGGCCTCCTGTCACTTCCACTGCTGCTCTGTGGATCCTGGAGCTAGTTTATGTATTGATTTAACAGGGAGCCCGCTCTCCATTTTTTAACATAAGTGATGGCTCTCTCCGGGTGAATTCAACAGCAGTAGCTCTATCAGTAGTCACAGCACAGGGGATATAGGTTCCAACACAATGTCGTAAATCCCCTGGCCTAATATTACCTTTTTTAAAAGTTGTGAAGAAGTGGAAATTGTATATGATTGGATCAGCTGCTTTAGTTGTTAAGTAAGTTACGCATAAGCCAGTTTAAAACGCTTGACTTCAAAACTCAGCTCCCGGGAGCCACATACACTTTCTTAACACAACTATTTGACTCGTGCTGAGGCAAACGGCTTCATAGAGGAAAGTCTCACGGTCTGCCAGCAGTTTCCACATTGTTACTGAAGCAAAACAATTGCAACAAGCTCTTGGGGGAATTTGAAATGTTTCTTATGATCATGGTTAGTAGTGGATAAACAAACAGATTTTTTGTTGTTCTGGATCCAAGTGTGAAGTTCAAAAATTTGAGGATATCTGGCTCATTGCTTTTTTTGTTTTTGCTTTTCTGCCTTCTCAGCCCACAGCCCGTTTCACAGTGGGTTGATTTTATAATATATTAATTTATATAATTGATTAGTTGTTGCTGCTGCTGCCGACATGCGTTACTATGCCAGTTGCTATATTTGTCTGTCTGGTTTTCAAATGAACCCTGATTCTCCCAATGCTGATGGACAGTGCTGCAAAACCTGAAGTAAAAAGCAAAAGCTGTTCATATTTTTGCAAGAATACTTATTTCCACACTATACGGAGTCGTCTTATGCAGTTGCAGGAAAATACTTCAACACTCCCTTTAAATTCATGTTTGTTTAGCTGGGTTTGTGCCATATCCAAAACTGCTGTTAATTAACAAACAGTGCGTAAAGATGACATGTCAATAATTAAGTTTGGTACATTGTTGTCCGGGCGGTTTCATCATTCCTCGCATAAGTCTCTAATGGTTTGGATGTGGGGCTTGTTAAGATGCTATACTTTTTTCTTATCAGTCTGATGCAACTGTGATCAAAAAGGCAGTAACACCCTTTATTTATTGGCTCTGTAGAGACCTACTTAGACCAAACAAGAACAGACTCCTACCAAGCTTCCCTGCCCCTTTTGATCGTCCCAGACATGCAATCTTTCTATTTTGACCTTGTCTTTTAGCAACTATTTCTATACATTTTGAGTTCATTGAGGTTGCCCTGATGTGGATGTAACATACTGGTGAAATGAAGCAGAGATATGGTAGCATTTCCAGTTGCGTTCAGTACTGTATGCATGAATTATGAAACGTGCACTCGGGACCGGCCCTGGCGCGGATCATGCATAAATGTAAGAGCAAGCTGGGCTGAGTGTTGGAGTGTTGGAGGAGGGAGAGGGTACGGTACTATGAAGGGTTGGGTCACAGTCACGCTTCTGCCTTAACTTCCTTGTTCCTGACACTGGCAGGTCAGTAGTCATGTGACTACAGCAGTCCAGGAAATGCTTCATTGGGGCAAGATGATGTAAAGTGGCATGATGAGCGATATGTTGTGTGCATAAAATAATAATAAATAAGAGATAAAAGCTTAGCAGAATGTCAAAAAGGGTATGTAAAATGTATATGGAACAAGAGTAATATTGATAGTTAGTACTTAAATAAATAAACAAGACATTATGTGGGGATATTTGTGTATGTTTAACTTTGGCTTTGTGACCTACAGCTATACATAAGGTTTTGTTTGGAATTAGAGCACTTGTAAGGCATAATTGATCATTGTGCATCTAATGATTATTTATAGCGAATATTTAGCATTTTGATGAAAACATAACTAAAATGACACAACTACAGAAAGAATTGTGAAATAGTCTGGCGTGGCACAAAATGCAGTGATGCAAAACAACTTGTTATCTTTTACTTCTTAACCAATAAGAATGCAGTAACCACTGATATTATGATGTCATGGTAGTTCTTGTGTTAACCTGATCCTCAACAAAATCCTGTGCTTACATTTCTCATGCTTTCGACGTAAACCAAATGATTGATGCTGTGACCCTTTCAGATTAGTCATCATATTATAAAATCTGTGTAATTCTTAAAACATGTGAGTCATTTATCTTGAAAAGCATGTCAAAATGACAAATAAAACAAGTTAATTACAATCAGTGGTTATTCATCTTCTGCCACTTCAGATTCATAACAAGTCAAAAAACAAATCTTGCCTGCCTCTTTATACAATATGACAAAATATCTACTTATCTGTTAATTTTTTAATATAAGCTATTCAAAACGACGCGATGATATAACGTGCTTGTTCTTCCTAAAGCCCAGTGCCATTGTTGTAGAATCGCTGCTGCATCTGATTTGTTAAGAATGTGCTTCTAGTTTCTGAATCCTCCATCTCCAGTGTGAATCTCAGTGGTTTGTAAGTGTGTCAGTGAGAAAAGCTCTCCTCCCTCTCTCCCACACACTATCCTCACATCTATATTTTTACACTGCTTTTTATGTGGAAAAGATCTAGTGTAATTTCTGGATGGCGGCCCTTCTTTGTAGCCTAATTATGATCTGCCGTTTATTCAAATGTGCCAAACAGCTTGATTAACAGTTATCACATTTCTTTTTGTCTCTTTTCACTACCATCGTCTTTTTATTTGCATTCAGTGAAACAAAACTCGACAAATCCAAGTCCTTTTGAAGAGATTGTGAAAAGGGAGAGAGGGAGAGTCACACACAAGTGTATCAGATGCACTAAAATTCAATTAGAGCATCTATTGAGACTGTGGAGAAAGGGGAGACATCGCCTGGGGTACCCGCTCTTTTTGACAATCTCCCAACGGCCTCTGAGGATGTCATCATTAAACCGATCTTACACATTTCACACCAGCCATTTGATCCCAAGATCTGATGCCCTTTTGTGATCTATTATGAACAGAGAAGGGAGGAGAGGGGAGGTAATAAGTTATCTTCCCGATTGCTATACCTAGAATTAAGTAGCACCAAACCAGCACCCTCCAAGCCCCGAAGGCAAAGTTGTATTTCCGAGCTGTATAATGAGTTATGAGGTCGTTTTGATCTCGCCTTCCAACGGTCACAAGGTTCATCAAAGACACAACATACCCAGCTTAAAACAGCCTGTAAAGAGGTGGCTGTTGTGGTTAATTAGTTTTGACAGAACGTGTAATGTGTCACATGAAGAACGTGTTGGCGAGCTTGATGGATTGATGTAAACATTACAGTGGTTCTTAGACCTCTACAAACTTAAACACGCGTGGGACGCTTGTATTATTTTCGCAGTTCAGATTTCAGTCTTCTCTCGGATGTGACTGTTCCTGAATGTTTCGAACAGAATCGCATATCAAATCGTAATCACAGAAAAAATGCAATTAGATATTTTTGTCAAATCGTTCAGACCTACGTAAAGTTACATACACTGAATGGAATTTCAACTTTCATGCTACTATGCATATTTTACATTCTATAAACGTCATTGTGCCATAACTCTTTCGTATATTATTCCATAAAACGTGCTGTGGTCATGGTGATAATGGCTGGTTGTTTATGCCACTCTGAAGCTGCTCCTGTTTTTGCATGTGGGTGGGCGGCCTGTGCCAGATGGACACTTGATCACTTGTCGTACAGTTCCTGATTAACCCATAAATTATATCTGCCAAATGGATTAACTGGAATCATCATCGAACACCGTCTCCTGGGATGCGACTTTCTGTATCTTTTCAGCAGCTCCGCAGGGTTTGGTGTAGTTCTAGACAGGCTAGGGGAGAAGAATGATTCCACTGAACAATGTGCCCAGAATAGCAGCTTTTCTCTGTATTGTGTCGGCCTCCGTAACGGTCTCCAACATATGAGTCATTGTCTGCGCTGCTCTACCTGGGGCACTCATAAAGATGATTCTCCTTTGGGATGTTGCTATAGCGTGCATCTTTTCCCCTTTCTGCAACAGAGTGAAACTAAAGCTCTTAGTTATGTCTGTCTGTCGTTTGCAAGCAGGTTTTTGAGAGTATAGTTTTATGAGGTTCTACTTGTGTATCAGGAAAGCTGTTTTTCGAAATGTCTTTGAACACTGCAAAAGATAATGGCCTCCCCTGTGCAGAGAGCTGGTGTAATCGGTCTCAAGGGGCAATCTGGGCTTGTTTTCTTTGTTGTTAATGTAGGAAGTGCAACGTTGTTTGGACCATCACATATTAAAGGCACATTACGTTGTTCCGTTACCTGTAGATTATCTGTGTTATCTGCTGGATGTGTCAGACAGAAGAATGCAGGCTGTTTATTTATTTTTTGTTTTTGTGATTTCTTGTTGAGGACAAACAAATAAATTCATGTGGCGAATCAATGGAAAATTGGAATATTCGGCTCATTGTACTTTGATATTCAAATACTTAAACTATGCCTAAATTGATTCATTCAATATTGATTTAGGTGAGCGGTAGTACCATATTGTCAATAAACATATAAATAACTACATGCACAATTTTGCAAACATCAGATGAAGATGTGCCGACTATATTCAGGGCACATTTTATTTCTGGGTCTAATACTCTCTTCAGCATTTTCATATATCATAGTAATTCAAATTAAAAAAACGGATCATTTGTTACTTTACTGACCCCTAGTGGCTGTGATGTCTATAATATAAATTCTATAATCTGCCCTAACAGGAAAAATCTCGTACATATCCTTGTAAAATGTATTTAAGCAGTCAGGTTTGTGCTCTGCAACAGAAATGAAACCACTTCCCTGTAACATGTTGGGTCTAAATGTCGTAGCCTACTAGTAATGGCAGCATTTGGTCACCCTTAGTTCCTTTCGCTCCTCAAGTTGCTTCAGGGATCGATAATAATTTAGGTAAGTGCAGTTTGCTCTCAATGCAGTACCCCACTGTTACTAAACTGTATGAACCTTCCATTTAAAAGAGTGCAACGTCAGCAGAATCCTGAACCAGTGTCTTGTGTAATAGCAGCCTTACTATAACATATGTGACTGGTTATGGGACTCTGTAGACATTGCTCTTATTTGCGTGTTTGTGTTTTGTTATGTGTTGTTGTGAAGAATATGAGCGTGAATGAGCATAAACGTTTGCCACATTCAAGCAATAATAACATAATGATCAAGAGAACTTATGATCATGGACGCAGACCAAGACGGCACACTCTGCCCTGTCAGCTCTGTCAAATGAAGCTCCGTTTCTCTTTTGGGAAACGGACCTTTCAGGCTCTGTGTTTGGATGAGCTGATGTGGCTCTTCGTGCGCGCCACTCCATTTCATTCCATGTCCAGGATGAGAAGGGTCAGCTGTGATCCGACCTGCTCATGCCCGAGTGCTAGAGACGTACAGGTCCTGATGGAAGTCTGCAGCCAATCAGCTTCTCAGCAGAATGTGGTGTCGTCAAATCCATTCTAAACTTTCTCCCCTAATACACCACCATATTTTATCACATTTTCAGAATGTCTTTGTAGATATGATCACATTCTGTTTTTCAATTTTGGAATACCATATAATAATTTAATTTCAGAGCTAGTTTAAGTTGTTTTAACACCTTAGTGGTTTAGTCTACTAAATAGTTGCTTTCACTTACTATGCTGTGACGTGCACTGAGCGGCTCTCGGCCCTCACTTGTTGGTGCTGTGGACACTGGTGTGAGTAGCTGGTTCTGACAGGTCACAGTGCAGCCTCGGCTCATTGCTCAACAATAATTTGGCTTCTCTCTGAGGTAGAGGAGCCCAGGAGTGACATCCCGATGGAGGGCGCAGGTGCTGCAGCAGGTGGCACAGAGAGTGGCCTGGCTCGGGCACAGCTGCTCTGGTCAGGACACACTGGACCAGAGCAGCTGAACCGTGGCTCAGAGAGGCACAAGGCACAAGGCCCAAGGCCCAAGGTTTACAAAAAGTGTGCTCATTTACAATAGAGCTCCAATATAACACTTTCTTTAATTTACTTTTCTTTTACTTCCTCCTTCTTAGCTCCTTGAAATTGATCGCCAGCTAATAGTTTCTGAATCTTGGTCAAACAAAAGTCATTGTTTTTGCAACAGTTTAAAAACTATGTTTTTCTACAACAAGGTTCCAACTATGTTCACTTTTGACGAAAATAAATATCTATTTCATCATAAAAGTACAGAAATATCACCTTGTACCCTGATTTTTTTTTATTTATTTTTTATAATCAGTTGGCTATCTACAACATTCATTATTCTATACAATTTGATTTATTATACATCTCTAGTTCTAACCCAACATAAACATTTTCTTTTCAATCCTCTACTGTCTCCGAACTCACTTGATCCAAATAGTTTGTTTCACTACATCCCGACTCCCCGCGCTCAGTATTTGAGGGCAAAGCCTTGACTGTATAAGAGATTGCCTCCGTGTTTTCATTGAACGTGACACCACCGATTTGACACCACATGAAAGGGGTGCTACAGCAGGGAGCACCTTGTCTCGTCTCAAGGAGAACTCTCTAATGTACGATGGCAATAAGGCACTTTCATGTGTTACTTTGACATTATGGATAAAGACGTGGGAAAAGCACTAAATCTGAGGGTGTGACACATGAGTTTATAGCTATACAGATAAAGTGATACAAAAGATATGCTCTGGTTTATGTATGCACAGATCGTTGTTTTGTTGTCATTATTGATGTTGAATTAGCTGCAGTGTTGATGGTAATAATGACACATGAAGTAAAGGCAGTCCTTGAAGGTGTAGCCTATAATTAATTAGTTGTATAGAATTTTTTTTAAAATACATTTTATTCATAATGCACTTATACACAATGCATATTGCATTTATACAACACAATCTAAAAGTTCTATACATCGCGAGGTGAGAAAAAAAATGTGTTTAAAGTCTATATGACAGGTTCTCCTGTTTTTCTAATAATGACTATCATGTTTTACTTCTGTTAAGTTTCATTTTGTGAAGATATTCTGAAAAATAAAACTTTAAAATTACAGGAAGTAGAACAGAGTTCTAAAACAGAATCCGTATGCGATGTGCCATTGAAAAGACAATTTATACCTTTCTCTCTCACTCTCCTCTCTCTTTCTCTTTCACTCTCCTCTCTCTCTCTTTTTTTATTTTAACGGTATAGCGTAAAACACTTTGAAGACGTACAACTGCAGTAGGTGCCGGTAAATGCACCGACTGCCATTAAAAGTAACACAACAACAGCAACACTTAACTGATACTGTTGTCTGGAAGTTTAAACAACCATTCAACAAAATAAATGGTATTCTTGTTTGTCAAATCATAACTTGTTTTCAGTATGGTTGCTAGGTAACAGTTGTAGAATTGCCTCTACCTATGTCATTTGCTGCTCATGTCCAACCAGGAAGCACAATTATAAACTTTACAAAAATGGTCAAACTAGGGACAAATAGGCAAAATGTTTAGTAAAATATGAAATATAATTGTCTTCACTACATTTTAGTGAAATGTGTAGTCTAACCTGTCATATACCTGTCTTTAAACATGGTGCAAAAGTGCATTGTTGAGTAAAAGTTGGTCTATTATTTATTATCAGTGGCTAGGGTTGACAAAGGTGTAGAAAATGAGATATTAATCAATACTAAAACTAGACCTGTCACGACATTTTTTGAAGTAAGTTATATTGCAAATGAAAATAATGCTATAAACGATCATACTGAAACTGCTTTAAACTGCTGACACAATAATGACACAATTTAAGCAGTATAATCCCTAAGCCTTTTTCTAAATGCATAGATCGTAAAAAACGAGCTGCGATATAAAATAATGGAATGAAACACTAAAGTAGTTTGTTAGAATCATAAATGAGTGATAGATATGTTACTTATTCAACCCTTTACAGCTCAAATGTGCATGTAATTTAATAATTTTTTTTAATTAAAAGTAGTTGATTCTTCAACCCTCTACAGGGTTATGTAAATATTGAACCCCCCAAAATATTGTTCTATCTATTATATATTGAATGATAAGTCCATATAGTAATTATTGTGACAGGCCTACAGGGCTACTGATTAATTTGAAGTAGTAATATTGAAAAATAATCGACATCAACAGGACAAAATTGTGCTTCCCCTGAATAATTTTTGAAATGGTCTTGAGCTATATCAGAACTAATAGGACCACACTATTAATTGTGTATTTTATTATCATCAAAATTGGTATAGAGTATTGAGCCTTTTCATTAGAATCAAAATTGATTTAGAGTTGTCTCAACACTAACATTTCTATCAGACCATTAATTGGTAATTGCAGTGTTGCAACAACTGTCATATTACTCATTATTAGGACAAGTACAAATAATAGGTTAAGTACTATTGCTTCATGAAGAAGAATGGAATGTGTTAAAGGGGAGTAAGACGGGAGTAATAATATTAGGACCACACCTTGGAGCAGAATGTTTGTGCTTTGTGGGAAATCTGGCTCATACGCAGCACAAACATCTGAATAATCTGGCCCATATGGAGTTTTACAGCAGCCTGTTTCTCATTTATTTAGACACTGCCCAAAGATGTGCTGAAATTATTTAAAGAGGCCCAGGAATATCGATGTTTGCTCTTTTAAATAATTAAATTCTGTGTTTTTTTTAATAATTATCACACTCAATGCTGCAAGACTTTTTTTCCCTCGGAGGAGGATGTTGGAGTGTAGGAAAGTTGATTAAAAATGAATTTGGGTTTCCCTTGCCACCAAACCAGGCTGCTGGCCAAGGAGGACCGTGCTGCGAACTTGTACATTCATTCATGACTAAGGCGGACAGCAGTTCATGAGAGAAAAAGCGCTGGATTTTTACATGCTTGGCATCTCTCCACTAATGATGTCGGAAAGTGCAAAATACTCACAATCTATTTCTATGTAAGCCAAAGCAAGTACAAATGTGCACACTGACCAAGCTGGAGGAATTGCCAACCACAAAAAATATACAGAGGCCATCTGTAATGTTGATCTGGAGGTATAGTTGTGTTGTGTGAAAGTATTGAAGCAAAACTCCCCGGGTGTTTGGAAGCAAAACACTTGTGGCAGACTGGATTCTGCAGTAAATTACAGAGGTAGGCTCCAGGCTCCAAATATATGAAATTGTGTGAAAGGAGCATGTCTCAGAAATAAGGCGGATTTGACATGGCTGACTGCTCTGTTACTTGGAAAAGTATATCAGGAAATGTAGTTGTTATTTTTTGTTAGAATATTCCTTAATTGCTTTCATGTCTATAAGATTGCAGTAATTATCCAAATTATATTATATTGCTTCCTGATTCTAATTATCCTTTCACATTTGCAGGTTACACTCTTGTTGGCTAGACTGTACTTTTAATACTAATACAAAGATGCACGGAACGTCTTGTGCTGCGGGAGATGTTGGCCAGGATTCACTTTGAATTCTTGTTTCCAGATTAACAGTGACACATTTAAAGCAATATTAACACAGACACAGACACACAGACAACCATTCACTCTCATTCATTCACTAGGGGCACACACCTAATTTACCTTACTAACTTTGGCGTTGTTGATGGATAATAACTGAGCATACAGAAAATACTTTGAAGTGCATATGGCAGGTTAGACCAAACATTTAAAAAAAAACGTAGTGATTATTATTTTATTTTTTTACTAAACATTTTTTCACAGTTTGACAACCATTTTTGACATGTATAATGTTACATCCTGGTTGGACATGAGCAGCAAATGTGACAATTCCAGAACTGTTACGATAATGCAACCATAATGTTAACAAGGGCCAATATCCATATAAATTACATTACTTGACACATAATAATACCTGAGAACACCTTTATTTTGAGAAATGACTGTTTAAACTGACAGAAAATGGTATCTGTTGCGTCTAAACTCTCCCTGTAATTTTTATGGAATGTCGCTTACTGATGAAATGGACAGAGGGATTCTGTTTTTCAGCTTTTCTTTTTTTTCTTTTCTGCCACTTGACTGAAATTATGATTTTTACTTCAGGTTATATCCCAAACTAAGTCATAATTAGAAAAACATGAGAACCTAAAATGCACTTTCAGTCTTGTCCCATTGCAAATCATCAGCATAATATTTAGAAACATTGTAACATTTAAATATGGTACAAAAACACATTGCTCTTCACATGTGTCAGATATTTTGCATCTTTGGGGGAAATTAGGGACTCTACATATTCAATTAGGCTTTAGTTTCAATGCTCGGGGAAACAAAAACTGTTTGAAAGTATTTTGTGGGTCAAGAAATTTCACAATTAACAATCTAACAATTGGAATTTTTCAGTTTTATTCTTTTGTCTCTTTACTCTTGAATTCAATTTTAACAACAGTCGTAGCAGTCATGGGGGTTAAATTGTGTTCTAGCTTCAGTCATAGGAATTCCCTGTAGGTGAAGGCACAGGTGTAGGCTAGCCATGAGCCTGTCGGTGTATTTACATGTCTGTATGTTGGAGAGAAAACAGTGGAGCGTCTGTGTCCTCTTAAGTGCTCCTGAATGTCACATCCTATCTGTCCCTGAGGCACAAATGGACACTCCATCCACTTGTCAGGTGATTAATCTGAACTCCCCCCGCCGCCTCGTCTCCTCTCTGTCTCCTATTCACATTGTACACAGACATATATGCCGCTATACAAGACACTGGCACTTATACATGCTTGATATATCCTTATGTTATATTACATGCAATGCTTTTTATGCACATTAATCTAGGTCTTGTCTGAGAACCACAGCCTTGAGTGATATGGGACAGAAGTACCAATCAAGTCGAGTCGTATCTTTTACAGTTACCATGATGGACTTTGTGTGTCTGCTTTCGACTTTGGTCATGACCAAGGAGACCGTATTTCCCATGACTAGAGTAACATTTGACCCTGAAAGTTGGTAAAAGCCAGCTCTTTGATTTCTCATGTCTGTTACAGCTCTATGTGAAAGACCATGTGTCATGTCATGTGTCAGATTCTCCTTTTATATTTTTTGGTTTATTTTATTTTATTTTTTTCAAATTTAAAAATGTTAACCGTTGAACAACAAGAAACAGAACAAGACCAGAGAGAACAAATATAAATACAAAAATAAAGAAACGCGTCCAAGAAAAGAAAATGAAGGCACACAAAGTCCAAAATAAACATCCCATTTACCTAGTCAGTCACATAATAATCACATTTGGACCTAAAACCGTTCAAATTTGGTCCAATTGTGGCAAGGCAAGTTTATTTGTAGAGCACAATTTGTGCACAAGGCAATTCAAAGTGCTTCACACAACAGGGAAAAAAATGCATTAAAATCACAAAGACATGGCAGAAAACGCAAAACCTTCATTTCTATTCATTCAATTGAACAATTTTGTGATTCCCCTTCCCTCCCATTTTCCATATGTCGATCATAATGTCGGTCCAGTTCTTGATTGTCGGCACAATTTGTGTCATCCATTTTTTTGTGATGGTCTTTTTCCCTGCTGCCAGAAGTATACTCCAAATATATCCATTTATTGTGTCCATGGCAGGAGTTTTGCGCCCAATACATAATTCTGAATTTGAATGAGATGATTATGTCCAAAATAGTCTGCAATGCCTTGTTAAATTTGGGACCCGCGCTGGTTACTTGCAGAATGCCTGTTACACCAACGCCCCCTGACTCGGAGTCAGTGTACTCCAGGCATTAATCAGCTCAGACAAAAAAATCAAGGACAAAAGGAGCAGTAGAAGGAACTGCTAGTTCTGAAATTGAGTGGGATGATCATGTCAAAAATAGTCTGCATTGCCTTGGTTATATCAGTCCAATATTTTTGAGCAACAGGACAGTCCCAGAACACATGGGAATTGGGGGCCACAATTTCCCCAACATTTAGCATTTCCCTGTGAATAGTGAGCATTTTGACATGGTGTTATAAAATGGTCACATTTATATAGCACTTTACTACCTTTCAATTCAATTTATGTTTGTAACACCCGAAGTCACAACAGTGGTTGCCTCGAAGGGCGACAGTGAAAAACAGAATAAACAATGTTCATAGGGACTTTGTAATGTCCCAGCATCCTGTGTCCTTAGACCGATGTCCCAAGCTCCTCCTTCTTGGCCAGGAAAAACTACCAAACCTCATTGGGGAAAAGTAGAAACCTTGAGGAGTCCCACAGTGAAGGAGAGATCCGACTCCCTCGGACGGACAGGCAGACGCGCTTCAATTTGCAAATACACGGTGGAGACCCACTCAGGAGGAGAGCCAATTCTTCAAGGCAGATGAAGAACCGTTCATATGGAGTAGAGACCGTTTCTCCAGCCAGACCATTTCTCCAGGCAGTTGAGGGGCATCTGGATCCACAGGTCATCGATGTGCCTGTTTCACTGCCGGTGAGGAAGTGGGGGAAGAAGAAGGAAAAGCAATGAACAGCAATTTCAAGTGAAATAAAATATTAAATATTGTTTGATAGAAGAAGTAATCAGAAGCAGAGGATAGTGCTCAATCTGGCATGCTTCCCCCAGCATAGTTGCTCCTACGGCTAGGGCTGTTCCTAACTGGCCTGACCGTAATGGATTTTAAAGAGGAACGTTTTAAGCCTGGTCTTAAATAGAGTGTCGGCCTCTTTAACATGGACAGGAGCTGATTCCATAACACAGAAGCTTGGTAGCTAAATGCTCTATCTGCTACTGTGCTTTTAGAGACTTTTAGGACCTCCAGCATTCCAGCAGTAAGTCAGGAGAAGGATTTTGAATTTGATTCTAAACTCGACAGGGAACCAGTGAAGAGACTCAAGCAACGGCGTAATGCACTCTCTTCTTTTAGTTCCTGTTAGTAATCTTGCTGCATTTTGAGCCAGATGAAAGCTTTTTATGGAGGACACACTGGTTTTTTCAGGGTTAAGAAGCAGATAATTAAGTGTCATCCAGCATCCATTTTATATCCTTCACACAAGCACCAAGTCTGTCTGCTTGATTTGTCTGATCAGGTTTCATTGATAGATATAGCTGTGTGTCATCTGCATAGCAGTGGAAGTTAATGCCATGCTTTCTGATAATGTTACCTAATGGCAGCATATAAAGAGTAAACAGAATTGGTCCGAGTACTGAACCCTGTGGCACACCGTAGGTTACTTTAGAACAGGGTGAGGAGCTCTGGTTTACATTAACAAACTGGTGCTCATCCTATAGGCAGGATTTAACATTGACATTTCACATTCTAACCTCCACAGTAGGCTGTTGTGGTCGATGGTGTCATATACTGTGTTGAGGTCCAATAGAACCAGGATTGAGACCAGTCCATCGTCAGCAGCTAATAACAAATCATTTGAGACTTTAACTAGTGCAGTTTCAGTGCTGTGGTGATCTGAACCCTGACTGTAAAACTTCAAATAAGTTATTGTCCTGTAGATGGCGACAAAGCTGTTTATCTACAACTCTTTCAAGGATTTTAGAGACAATAGGTCTGTAGTTTACCAACAGGTCAGGATCAAGATTAGGCTTTTTTTTTTAAATGTTGGCCCGCAGGCTTTATTGGACAGGACGGATGACAGAGAAATGGGAGATGAGAGAGAAGGGAGGACATGCAGCAAATTGTCGGAGTAGGGATTGGAACTCGGTTACCTTCAAGGTGGAGTGGGATTCGCACCGCCATCCTTCAGAACAGAAGATGAGCACTTTACCACTGAGCTCTTGCCAATGCCGAAAACATTTTGCTGTGCTCTGTTGATCTCAGACCAGTATCCCTGAACAGTCAGACCGTCCAGACGGGCTTTCTTCATACTTAAATAACAGTCATTTAGTTGTGATATTTACTATACAATATTTACTTTATCTGCACAAATATCCAACTCTCATAGTGCATAAAAGACCACTTGTATCCCACCTACCCGCCTGTCTTTAGCCCCTCTTGTCCTCTGTAAAGTGCCAGACATCTGATTGTAAGTAGGGGTTATTTCTGTCAAGGGCTGCGCTACATTAATATGACTTTTCTTCCTCGATCTGTCAGGAAAAAAAACCTTCTATTTTCCCCATCTCACTCTCAAACATTCAGCCACTCCAAAAGGCAAAGTGCGTTTAATGAGTCATGCCTTGCCATCTCTATCTTGTAACTTCCTATCGAGGAGACAATGAGATTTCACTGGCCCGTACAGTGTAATCTTGGGCTTTCTTAATTTAATTGGAAATCAAGTGGTCGCCTTTGGACTGTCCTTTTATTACTCAGGCAGCTGGATGGCCGTATTGGGGACATGCCGTTATGGGATTCTAATAAGGCAGAACTGAGAGACATTTGATGTGGGTCACCAATATAAAATTGTCCTACAGCATGTTTACAAGTCCTGATAGCGGTGCTTGAACACTGGTCTGAAAAGGATTCCCTTCACTTGTAAGTATTTAACAAAGAAAAAAGTTTTAAATTAAGTTGGTGTTTTGCACATAATGATTTACAACATGGTCACAATAAATATACTACTTTATAGTCTACTCTTATGCACCACTGCTCATGCAACTTAAAGTGTTGTAGTGAACATGAGTATATTTAAGAGTTTACAAATTGTTCCCTAATTGTACTTCCCGGTTGCACATGGAAGGGTTTCTTTTTTTAGCACATTCATGGTGACATTTTGACTTTTTTTCCTTTTTTTGTGTTAAAGTCCAGGCTTTAATCAACCAAAAAAATAAAAATGACTTAGTGGCCAAACAGAGAGTTTCTGGATTCAATTCAAGAATTTGCAACTACTTTTCCTTATCCCTCAACAGCTCTAATGGTTTTGCCATAAAACTTAGCAGGCTTTACAACATATAGAATAATTGCCAGTTAAACAAATTCTCTATGTCCAAATTGAAGTTGCTTGTTAACATTAGTGCCATTAAAACAAAAACCTCTCAATATAGCCCAATCTTAATTAATCATCAGATATTCTTCCAAATCTTTTTTTTTTTTTTTTTTCTGTCGCCACGGGAGACAGCAGAAAGAAATGGGAGATTATGACGCGCCGTTTCTGTGTGTCTGTGCCAAATGAAAACTTTTCTTCTTCCCTCATAATTATCCAGTCCTCTCTCCACCTCCTGGCTCCTCTCTCCATCTCCAGCTGTTGCACTGGTTACCCACACATAATTACAATCTATTTAAGAAGCATCACTGAAAAGACTAGTGCTGATAGACGCTCGTTTGCTTCTAAATTAACTTGTGCTTAGAGCTACACAAGTACAGTAGTCTAATTTTACAGTATTGTCTGTGAGAGAAAGTCATAATTATGAAAACGACAGCAGCCGCGCAACAGCACTCTCAAACTCAGACCGGAGTTTGATTAACTGGGGTGCTGCTAATTGAATTGTTGTTGTTTTACGGTAAAATGCTGTGAATGGCAGTGATAGCCTCATTAACAGGCATACTAAAAATGTCATATTCATAAATCTATTTCACCTTACGGAAAAAAGACAGATTTGGATTTTTGTAAGAGCAAAAGTGCCATTTGAGATATCAAGGAAGTGGTTATAGTTGGTCAGTTTTTTAACACTTTGACTTGTTATAATTTAGTTTTATTTCGCAATGTTGACATGCAAGGCAGATTTTTTATTATATGAACCTTTTAAACCTTGCTTTAAACCTTGCTTTAAACCTTGCTCATGGATAGGTTACAGTTATTAGATTGTGTTTGTTGCAATAAGAAAATAGCTGTATAAAAAATAAATACAATTTAAAACGGATAATGTTAAATTGCTCACTTTATCCTATCGAGCAACTGAACCAAAGCCTAAATTCTGTTGCAAGCTGGAATGCTCTTTTTAGGCAAAACAGTTTCATAACAAATGACCCGTGCCTTTTATATTCCATCTCTGCTCCTATTGGGGACTTGATGCATCTTTAATGTGCCACAGTGAATGAGGAACAATATAGGATCTGAGGTGGGCTGCACACTGATACCCAGGAGGCAGGCACCCAGATCAAGCTGAGCAGGAGGAGTCATCCCTCAGCAGACATGAATATCCTTCTCGCTCCAGAATAGATTACAACAAAGAACACTATCTCTATATCTCTCATCTCTATATCTCTATATCTCTATATCTCTATATCTCTATATCTCTATATCTCTATATCTCTATATCTCTATACTATTTTCATTCCAATGTGCCACTGGTCTTTGGCCCAGGACAGAACAACCCTGAAAGTAGTAGGAAGTTGTTATTTGGAGGATTTGTCTTCTGTACTGTCCACCGTGTTTGCTTTGGTTTCTGTTATGGTTTATTAGAGGAACAGTCAGGCCATGTCGGAGAGGTCCCTGCTGGAAAAGGCTTTATTTAATCTGCACAAAAGAGCCTGGAACTATCAAGGATGAAATTTGTTCTGTGCAAACTGTCAAAACAAGCCTCAATACAAGCACAACTTTTGTGCCGTTCCTTTTACTTGAGCATGCCATTGTTGCAAGAAGTGCTTCTGACATTTTCAGGGTTGGTGAATAATCCTATCTGTTGACACATATGTTGTTTATGACAACTGAAGTAAACTCTGCTTTCTGGAAACAGAAAAAATTATTTCAGTTTCACAAATTAGTTGGAATTTTTTTTTTCTTTTTGAGATTAGAAATAACAATATAATTTGGGCATTTGCTCAAGAGTTATAATCATATTTGTATTGCTTTAAAATATATAATAATGTATTTTTTGGAAAAGACTGTGTAAATTGTTAGCCTTCAAAAATTTTCAAATGGCACTTACAGTAATTGTTTTTGTTTTATATTATTTTGAATGTTAAAAAACACACACAATTTTATTATCTAATGTTTGCCAAAATGTAATTTAATATTGTTGTAGAATAGGATTATTTGACACACACAAAAGAAAACCCTGAAGCATTTTAAATAACATTAGAATAAGATTCAGCTTTCTCCACTAACTTAATATTCTGGACAAGTCGTTCTTGAGTGCAATAACGGCCAAGGTGCCCCTTTGCTAGCCACAAGCTGCCAGTCGTTCCCATAGAGATGATGTGTAACCCACATGTGAATGACTTCTATTAACGCAGTTCATTGATGAAGCCGAGCCAATCCATTCTCCAACACACAGGTCAAAGGAATCATCATCGCCATCACTGCCACCAACATCATGGCTATTGAGTAGCTTGCTGCTCCCTCTGCCTCCCTCCAAACTCCCAGAACAAGCTAATTAAATCTTCTGTCAGCCTTGTAAAATCACTGTTGTTTCATCCTGTCTACGTTCACGTCACTCACAGGGACATGCATAAAGACACGTGTTTAAGGCCTGTAATTCCCCGCCGCATGAGAGACTCTTCTTTGTGGTCGCCCCCGCCAGCATGCTAATCACTAATACTTTTCAGTAATTTGCCTTTGTCAGGGGCTGGCATGTTCAAAATGCAGATTTGGGACGATGAGGATCAAAACACACTTGGGAACAGTCTCTAATAAGACAAGTTCTATCGGCAGAAACAACAGTAAACACCTGTAATATTGCATAGTGAAGCCTGTTTTCTCTTAAGAAATGTTATACAATTGTATTAATTTTTCTCAAAGAGTTGTTGTATTGTCCAGCGTGTCGGACTCTGTCACTTGTGCACACTGACTTGAGCGGGAGTGTGATTAAATGCTGTTGTAATGAACGTGGACGGAGCCCTGTTGTTTGGGCATGCAGTGTTCCAGCTGAGGGAGCCATTAACCTGTTAGCGGCATTGACTGTGAATTACACAATCTGCACTCGCTAACTTTTAGCTTGCTATCTAATGCTGCTAGCTGCTAAATAAATCTTTGTTAGATAAACTTGTAGCAGCCCACAGAAGAAACATCTGGTGCAATCTGTCTCTCTGTACAGTGGGGAATGTGTACTAAAATAAACTTGTTTGTGTGTTCCAGACCAGCGCGGTGCTGTGTTCTGGAGGCTGCGCTCTGCTGGCTGTCAGCTCCCTGTTGGCCATCATCACCATCTTCCTGCCCAGTGGAGGCTGCGAGCGCCGGGTCTGCACTCTGGCCGGATACATGCAGATGGCAGCAGGTACAGACTCTCCAAAACACCAATCCAATGACAACCCACTGCTTCATATTAGTGAACGTTGAACCCAAAACTCTTGACTAGTTTTTGAAATCTAAATATAACTATATTTAGATTTTAGTTCAGTAATGAAATAATAGATCATGCAAGAGATTAGAAAAGAGAACCTTTATTTGTCCCACAATGGGGAAATTTGAGTGTTGCAACGCACAGTAGAATAGATACTTTTCTCACACAGACTGTGCAGGTAGAGCAAAAATACAAGGCTAAATGAAGGACATGGAAATGTGCAATACGTGGCTATGTTTATGATTATGTACAATGCAGTATAAGGACAAGAAAATAGCAGGTAATGTGACTTAAGTGTATTATAATGGTGTGTACAATAGTGGCTCTGACTATGATTATGTATTATGCAGATATGGACAAGATTAAATGGCAAAGTAAAGTGACTTCAGTGAATTGCACTAGACATGATTCACATTATTTTATAATGATGCACATGATTGTTGCGTGTCCAAGGCTAGCAGTATTGATATGCTTATACTACAATGAAAAAGCATTACATTACACATTATTGTCAGGTGTTGCTACTATTTAGGACAAAGTGTTACTACTGAAATAATAACTTTTTTATAGTCCACACCATTTGAATGACTGTAATAAATGACTTTGACTGATAGCAGTGCCTATTACCAAAAACTGAATAGAGCTGACTTCGTTTTCCATCACTCACAAAAATAAAAAATAAAAAATGGTGCTGGAGGACAGCTGCTGCTATGGCAACCTCACCGGTGCACTGACGACGTGAAGAATTTAGAGTCTGCTGTAAAAAGACAATTAATGCTCCTTAACACAGGTCATTGGTTCAGGGCTACATACGGCTGATTATTGGTCTGAGTGTTGGAGTGTTCTCGTAAACAGGCGCGGACACGACAGAGCTGGGGTTTTAAAAGTGGTAACAGTGCACGGCTCATGTGTCCGCTGAGTACCGGCCTTCACAGTCCTGCCTGGTGCAGCGGGGCGTTTTATAATGGAGCCTGCGCCGAAGGGACGTGGTGTGGTGTTGTGATATGAGAGGACACGCTCCATGTGTGGTTTATAGCTTATAGCCAGAGATACTATTAGCCAAGTTATAGAGTGTACTTGATTTAATCACCATCAGAAGATTGGCAATAAGTTCAAGGATTCTGTTTAACAAAGCTTTTAAGTCTTTTAATCAACAAGATGGTTTAAGCAACATACTTTTTATTTTGTACTCATGCCAAACCAAGACTAAACTGCAGCTGCTTTAACCAATAGCTTGTGTACATCACATCACGACATACTAGAATCTCTATATGACAGGTTAGACTACACATTTCACTAAAATATAGTGAACATGATTATATTTCAGATTTTACTAAACATTTAGCCTATTTGTCCCCAGGTTTAAATTTTGTGTAAACGACATACTTTTACTTCCTGGTGATTTGACAAAAATATTACCTGGGAACGAAAACACCTTTTATTTTGTTGAATGATTGTTTAAACTGAAAAATGTTGTCAGATGTGTGTAAATTGTCTGTGTTTTCTATGGCACGTCGCATATTGATGACACAGATGGAGGGATTCTGTTTTAGAACTCAACTCTACTTTCTGTGATTTTAAAAGTTTAATTCAAAAAAAAAATCTTCACAAACTGCAACTTCACCAATGTAAAACTATGACAAAAATGTACCACAGGTTCTATACCACCAAACTAAGTCTAATCCTAGAACATTATATCATATAGATTAAGTAGAGTATAATTTGCTGTTTAACTATTATAACTGGTGATGTTTAGATCTGGTTTATAATTACTATTCCGATAATTACTGTGCCTATCCACATGAAACAAAAACTGGCACAAAGGTCAACATATTCTCAGCATAAATGTACTAAATGGAGCCATTATTTAACCCCAAACAAGTGATTGTTGTCAGTTGAAATTCATTAAAACCATAAGATTAATATTTGTGGAGAAAATCCGTAACAAACAATAAAATTGTTCACCATTGTTGACCATTAATTGGGATATTTCTTTCAAAAACAGGGAAACTCCACCAAAGACACCACAGGGTATGACATCATTAAATTATTGATCGTGAACCAAAACGATGCCCCTTTCCACTGCAGGAGTCGATATTCAGTCATTTTGTCAACGATCAGTTTGGGTCTTTTACAGCCAATCTGTCTGTAAATGCATGTGGTTTGGAGTTCAAAATGTTGAGGTTTTTTTTTTTGGTGGTGTATAGTATTGTTTTTGTTAAAATATTAAAAGCCATTTTATTTGGTTTAAAAAGACAAAATAAAACAGAATAAAATTGGAGATTGTTCAATATTTTTTGGCATATCGTTCATCCTAAACTCTAATCCTCTTGAATAGACACTGAGTAGTAAAAATAAGCTACAATAAAGATTACAGTTAAAGGTTGTATCACTAATGGATGTTTTGTACAAGTGAAAGATACAGATGAATCAGTGTAGTAACAACATAAACCACTCAATGATCATATTCCTTTGATACTTGAGCCCATTCACAAATCTGCAAACTGTTTCACATTTTCATCCTTTTGCTTCAAACTAGCATCACTGGCATTTACAAAGAAAAACATGGCATTTATTTAAGAATGATTAAAACCTGGTTCTTGGTCTGATTGTAGTCACTGGCGAGTGTTTGAGTCTGGTTTCAAGACTCTAGAAAGCCAAATTGGAGATGTGAAGTGACTTGTGCAGAACAGGGTTTATCCAGTGTAATGGTGATGCTGAGCTTTTGTATGCTTCCAGGTCACCTCTTGTCTCAAATGATGGAGGCTTGAGAGGGACCGCAAAGCCCAGAGGAGAGCTGCTCTGTTTGTTTTTTATATATAATATATTATATATATATATATATATATATATAATATAATATATATATATAAATTATAATTAAAATAAGGTTTGTAGTTGGAGGAGGTAGAATTGCAATTTAACAGTAAATAGTGGCATGTAAGCTGGGAACAATGGCTTCTTTGTGTGATGCAGTCAATTGTGTTGGAGAAAAACAAATTCAGTTTTTAGACAATTATTTACTTTGCTTTTTTAATTAACTGATTTGGAGGATTTTGCCTCTTTTGGGGGATTTTTAAATTGTTTTAATCATAGACGATCATATCAATATTCGAATTTTGCATATCTTCCAAAACAACAATGGCAAATATTATATTTTTCTGTAAATCTCCCACTCTATATAGAAAGTTTTTTAAATTAGTAGTTAACAGTATTTATCAACACATCTTTGTCATCTTCTCCATCACATACTGAAAACACCACGTCAACAGAAGATGAGGCATACCAGGGAAAGTTTATTTTGCACCAAGCTATTTTTTCCTTCTCTGAACCCAGTCCGTGTCCCGTGGGTGAAGTCTGGAATTAGATGAACTGGCTTACCCTCGAGTGGCTACATGCAGCGGTGTGCGGCCCCGGCCCACAAGCTCTGCACCATCAATGTTTTACTGTATGCTCCAGAGAGGGGCCGGCCAGCATTAGTGTGCGCTGAGGCAGGTAGCTTTTTCTCCCATCATACATATTTAAAACTGCTCCTCTTTAGTGGGCACGATTCATCCAATTAGACTGGTTAGAGAACATGTTCCTGTGTATGTACTGTGCCCATTTTGACAATGTTTGGTCAGTGTGTGGAATATAATTAAAATCATAAAAAATAAAACATGTTCAGTAGATCATTTGAATGTGCACTTCTCTAAATGGCAAAAACAAAAGCACAGAAAGTTGAAGGTACATTTTGCACCAAATTACTCCTACAACATTCCATTGCATTTAAACGTTTTAGAAAAGCAAAGTTTTAATTAAATCAATCTAAATACAGTGGTTAGAGTCCCACGTACTTGATTTGAAGCAATCAAAACATTTCAACATATGATATAACAATTCCTCTTTGTTATGGGTTTGTACTTACTTATTTACTTACTTTATTAGAATGAGGGATTACACCAACTCTATTAGTTTAGTATCTAGGGAATTATCTTTTTTATGTTTTTTATGTCAGTTGAATGGCCTAATTCAATATTGAAACAGTGTTTTCAGCACAGTAGGCATTCTATCCCAATACTTTTAACATGAGATTTGGTCCCAGGGTACACCCTTGACTATACAACCTCTTAATTGTATTTATTATTTAAAAAGATAATGTTTATGTAATAGAGCTGCAACCAACAATTATTTTGTTGCTTACTATCAATCAAGTGATTATTCTTTTGAACAATTTTGAATATCTCAATTGTTAAGAATGCGGAAGGCCCGAGAATATGAGATTTATACTAAATTATACCCCGATGAAACTGAAGTGAAGACACTTGAGGACATGCTGATGGAGTCATTTACAAACAAGAGAGTGATTTTGATCAAAAACACAAAAATGACACTTTTCCTGTGCCAGATTGATATAATTCTTGCTTTGTCTGAATCATAAAACCTCTTTACTCAGCACATTTAAGGTCTTGGAGTCTCTATATTGACCACATAATAATATTTGTTTACTTGTTGGCGATTGCCTCAATAATCAATTAGTTGTAATAATTCATAAACACAACTATCGCCACGATCTGATTTTTAAAGTAATTCACACTGGTCACATGCACTTATCCAATCAATACAAGGACATCATCTTGATACTAAACAAGGATTAAGTATTCAGTGCTATATAAATGTTGACGCGTCCACCTCCTCTGCACCAGAGAGATGTGTCACACTCGACTGCCTGTACAAGCTCCACACACACACACACACACACATCTCCTGTTCTCCTACACAGTTATGACCTGCATTAACATACGAGCATTTACATTATGGATTACAAAAGAGCACCTTGAAAATGTATTTCTGCACTGATTGTCTGTCGTTTGTTTCCTTCTTATTGATACAATTGCCAGTCTCAGCGCTACTAAGTTAAAAAAAAAAAAAAAAAAAAACGTATTCGTGTTCAAATGGCGCTATGGAATTTCTGGGGTTCAGTACTTGAAAGGAATATGCCTGAAGCTGTGTTTTTCTTCGCTGATAAGAAAGGTATTTTTTCTTACCTGTGCGCTTAGTGATTTCCCCCCTTTCTGCATACTGTGCTTTTGTTTTAACAGTATTTTTTACATTAACCAGAAATGGCACACTGTTGTAAATACTCAGCCACAGCTACAATAAATGTGACAACAGTGCATTAGGCAACACTGTTTTGTTTTGACTTTGAAAAAATCTGAAATGCGTAACTAGTAACAGATTGGAGCACTTTTCACTTCCAAAGGGCTGTTTCATGCAAGCTTGTCTTCCAAAAGTTTTCAAACAACATCATGTCACTCGTAAAAACACATTAATAAGCCAGAAAGCAGATGAGAAGTGCAATTTGTGGTTATCCAAGCAATAAAAGGATTAATAGTTGAATCTGACAACATCCTGAAATTATTTTGTTCCAGTATCTTTACAACTTGTCTACTCCTTTTATAAAGATGTAGCCAGCCTATGGGCAATTCTTAAAATGGTTTTATAACTAATTTTGAATATTTTTATCACCTAATTTAATTAAGACGTAACTTCTTAAATGTAGAACCTGTCAATTTAATTAGTTATGATGTACCAGTACTTCATAAATTGCCAGAGGCTTCACTCGGTACTAACGAAAAAACTTCCAAACTCCTAGTCCAACTGCAACACCACTGACTGGTGCCTCACTATAATTGAAAGTCTATCCGTCTTGTCAACTCCTTGACTACAGTACTCTGACAGCATTGATATGTTCTCACATCACAGCAGCTGAGCCTGAGGACGATTTTGGATCGACCGTTAAACCCTGACAGAGTGAATGAATTCTGCTCTGCACAGCAAAACTATAGAGTAGGTCTTGAACTTTTTCCATACTCCTTCACAAAGCTTTTTAATTACAAGCTAAACTTCATGTAACCCCTGTTTGTAGCTCTCCTTTTCAAGATTATTTTTGGCAACTTTTGCAACTTATCTCTATCTGCATTAGAAAATCCCTCTGTGTTGGGACTTGGACCCCTTTCGCTTGTGGATAGATGAAAAGTAGTCCTCAGAAATGCAGTCAGTCCATTGTGCTGATGCTGGAGAAGCCTGAGCCTGCTGTGTCAGCGTTCCCCTGGGCCAAGGCTCTATGCAGATGTCCTCGTCAGAAGGCACGAAGTGTGGCTCTGGAAATAAGGAGCGTCTTTGATCAGAGCACCTGCTGTGTACCGCCTCTGTCGCCATGGTAGCTGCGCCGGCTGTCAATCACAGCACGAGAGCCACTCTAGAATGAGTTTGATTAATGCCATTAGCTTTGACTTGTAAATGAGTCTTGGTGCAGTGTTTCTTTTAGAGATGAAAAATGTTTAAAGTTATGCTTTTTAATTTGTTTGTCTAGATCGGGGCTATTCAACTTAATTTTCCTGAGGGCTAGATTTTTCGAAGGACTAAAGCCTCTGGGCCGGAGGTGCACAACACAGTAACTACTGTAATTTGGGTCGCACAAATATCCACAACACTGTTTCAATAAATGGAGTTAATACGATGAAATAATTACTGATAGATTAGATTTTTGTGAGAAATAACAAACAAGGCAAAATTACCCTGAACAAGAATTAAACTAGAACTAGACTAGTACCAACCAGATCAGAAGCAGAGTTAAACAGGGACTAAACTAAGACCAAACCAGATCTAAACTAGTGCTAACCCAGAATTAAACCAGTAAACAATATTTTTCTTTTTTCATATTTGGAAGCTGGGTCGTGGGCCGGATTAAATCACTTGGAGGGCCTGATTTTGCTTTGAATAACCCTGGTTTAGATTGTAGCTGAGTGGATAGCACATTCCAGGCTCAATGTGTTGCCAGCAGCAGCGTTGTGAGATTGAATCCGGCTCTGACTGAATGTCTTTCCCTCTCTCAACCCCATTTCACACTGTACCGCCAAAACAATATTAAAAAACAAAATGGATCTATTTAGCATGAGGTGTTTTTATTGCAAAAAAATTATCTTCTTGCTGTTGGTTGGATCATTCAAGGCAAAGCAAAAACATCTCCAAGGAGATGAGCAAATGGAGTACCGCCAACCAGAAAAGTTACATAATCCAATTAAATTCATTTTTATAATGCCCAAAATCACAACAGCAGTTGCCTCAGTATTCTAAATATTTTCTTTTTATTGTCTTCGCTATGTCCGCACATGTGTCCCTAATAAAGATGAAATGAAATCTATGTGGTTTACTTCTACCATCTCTATCACTGCATACTACAACGTTTACTACCACAACAACACCACCACCACCACCACCAACAACAACCACCAACCACCACCACCTGGAAGAAAGGAAGTCCTTTGTGGAAATTGGCAACTGTCTCAGACCACATGCCCCTGACCTGTGGGGTGCCCAAAGGTCAATCCTTGGCCCTTCTGTTCAACCTCTACATGCTGCCGTTAGGACACTTTTTTCGCATCACAATTATGCAGACGAGAACTTAGATCTATGTTTTCATCTGACGGCAGGTGAATATGGACCAGTGGATTCAATTCTGTCACTGATCCAAACAGATTCATGTTGTGGATGCAAAAAACTTTCTCCAGCTGAACTCAGACAAAGACTGAAATCATCGTCTTTTGGCCCACAGAAACAAAGAGAAAAGTGTAAGTCACCTCCAGAGGTCTCGCTATCAAGTCAAATCAATTAACATTCAGCAGCTTTTACCAATCTACAAAAAACATTGCCAAAATCAAAAGTATAGGATGCTAAACCGACTTGAGAGAGGACTTATCTATGCATTTGTCTCTAGTAGATTAGACTACTAGTAACGCCTGCTCACTGGCCTCTGCAAACAAGCTGTTAAAACAGCTGCCTACATCCAGAACGCTGCTGCTCGGGTCCTGACAGAACCAGGAAGTACATCAATTGAGTCCTGTGCTCAGGTCTCTGCACTGCCCCTGTGGCTCAGGAGAATTAGACTTCAAAGCAGCTCTGCTGTATACAAGTCTCTCCATGGCCTAGCACCAAAGTAACATCTCGGACATGTTAGTGCCATATGAAACCATTCGGACCTGAGGACCTGCAGGGAGCGGTCCTCTGCCTGAGTCGCAGAGTCAGACTATAAACATGGGAATCTGCGTTTCAGTTTTATGCAGCTAAAATCTGCGAACAGTGCTCCTGAGATGTGAGACAGGCCTCTACTCGGCAATGTTTCCAAATCTAAAGCTAAAAACTCTTTTGTTGGTTGTGCATGTGCATATGACTGAAATGATTGTCTTTGCACTCTATGTCTTATGTCTTAAACTATTTGATGGATAGCTTGAAAATAGCACCTTTTTAAATGTCTTTAAATTAAAATTAAATTCTTTATTTAGAGAAATTCTTTACAATTCTAAAACGTCTATTTAAACACAATTACAATTAAATATATAGATAATTCCGCTCGACACATTAGCCCATTGTGCCGGTGTCCAAGCGCAGCCGCATAGCAGGTGCCTGGGGAGGGGGTTGGAACACACGCTGGTTAGATTGTCAGTTGGCACTAAGGCCACTGCTAAGTCCATGAAGGGCCTGGCGCACCTACTCACTGATCAATAATGAGGCATTATTCATTCACGAGCTTCTGTAGCCACAGTGGCATAGACAGAATTGAGGTTGCCTAAATTTAACTTGAGTAAAGAAGCATACACCTAAAGAGACTATTGTTTTCCTCCCACCTGTTCTTCCCTACTCTTCAAAGACCACTGTAACATTATTGGATTACCAGTCTTGTATCTTATCCAACTTCCTCCAGGCGCTAAATGTAACTGGTGCGGTCCACATTTTCCAAAACTGTTGTGGCCAAGCTCACAACAGTTGGGGGGGGGTTCTGTGCCAGTTTCCCCCCCAACTCTTTCATTTTGGTGTACTGACACTATACCTCATTCAGTATGCTCTTAATATCTCATGTATGGATTCTTTTCTCCATTTTAAGAATTCCCTTTAAGAACCTCTTTATCAGAATCACAACCATGAATCCTTTTTTTTTTTTCTTGTTTTCTGACGATCACTGATATTTCATTCCGTTTCATCATGAAGTATAGGCTTCAGGGTCTTCAGCTCCTTCAGAAGTGGGCTTGCAGAGAGAGAAGAAAACTTGTTCACCACATGCAATCACAGACACAAGTATTGATTGGGCCTCTCCTCTCAGCCCACTCTTCTGCTTTCAGTGTCTGTATTCGTCTTTTAGTTTAGTTTTCTGAGCCACTCTCGTCCCAGCACCTAAACAAACCCCGGTTGATTGGTCGAGGAGGTTAAAGGGGCCGATGTTTACATGGCTGACCTGCTGAGGGAATTAATGCTGATGCGTTATTTAAATGTTAATGTTAATATTTAAATTTAAATGTTAAGGCCCATTAAAAACTGTGTAGTGAAGTTTATATTAAGGTTTTTGTCAACATTAGAAAACGCGTAGATCCCTGTGTATTCTGCAGCTCCGGACCTTTTTATTTGTGAGTGTCATGTTGTCAAACAAGTCCTCATAGTTCGTATTTCCCCGAGTGTTAATACTTCCATGAGTACCATGCTGTTCTTCAGCAGAGTGACTGTTTGTTGTCTACTTTCCCCCTTTTGCACTTGGCAGAACCAAACCAAATCTTGGACTTCAGAGCAGCGTTTTTTGGTGCAGACTCGGTTTTCAGATCGAATCCATTCGCTGTTCTTTGCAAACAACGGGCTTTCCGCGGCTGCTGCTGTTGTTACTGCGAATGTGGAAAGTGTGTAGCGTGTGGCTCTGCCGATGACGCCGAGCACAGAATCATGGGATACGAAGTCTTTATGTTTCCGCTGAAGCGGCCACAAGGTATCGATATTGCGATATCTCCAATATCATTACATCCTGTGGTTTGAGTGGAAGTTAAAAAGGATCAGCCTGGAGCTAGTGGTATGTTTAAGAGTACACTAATCTGTAGTGCAATCTGAGAATTTAATTGAGATTAATTGAGATTAAATTGAGATTGAGATTCAGTCATGATTAGCTGTTTTTTTTTAATTGAGAGGTTCACAGCCAATGCTTTGAATCTTCTCCAAACTTCTCTGCTGCTTTTACTAACAGATTTTAGCGGAAGAAATTTTTATTTTGTTTGTGTTAAATGGCAATTATTTAAAAGTCGTAGTTGTTTTAAGAAATATGTTTGAATGCTATTGTTTTACACAAAAAAACTATGATCAATCGAATTTCGCCCAGCCTAAGTGCAAATCAATTCAAGCACTAATATATATATATATATATATTATATTTTTTATTTTTTTGTTTTATTTTTAATCAAGGAGTATTTCATTAAACTATCACCTAGACAATACTGATACAATACAGCTACCTGTGGAAGAAAATGCCTTTTATTACACCTAAAGCAGCAATCCTTCCTATAAAGGTAGATTTATGTTTTGTCTTTTTGAAGCCAGGTACGTCCAGCCTAAAATCTGCTGTAATACAAGTAGTATGTGTTTCTTACATTATGGGGGCCTTCCACATAATGTTTTGCTGTGAAGTTTTATTTGAAAGTTTATGGCCCCGTTTTGTTCTTCTAACCTCCTTTTTGAACAGAAAGGAAATTTCTGTTTTAGTCTTTTGGTTCAAAGCTTTCTTGACTGTTCTTCAAAGGTTGTTATAGCACATGGACGGGTTGAAGCAATTGACCTATTTCTTCTTGTATTGGATATTCTACTTCGTGACCCAGTTCTGCAGAGCTTCTTGCTTCTTGCTGACTTTGTAACCTTTTCACCCGTGAGTCACAGCAGGCTGCCAATGAGAATTAATCTTACATGTGTACCATAAATCGGCCTTAGGTGTGCAGCAAATATTATATGAGCTTGTCATCGTTAACAGTAATGTGATTGGTCACATTTGCCTCTTGCGCCCACACACCAGATCTGTTTTGTAAATCTCATTAATTAAACAGGCCAGGGGAAGATTTACACCAAAATCATTCATATTTACTGGGAAATCTCTCATCTGCAACATGACAAAGTGTCTACAAACACACAGCACATTTGAGTCATGCATAACTAGCTAATGTGTTGTTACAAATGGGTAGATTAACGATTATGAACATTTACTACAGGTAATTAGCCGTTGTACACAACCTAAAGTGGAAGACATTTCCTGGTAATACTTTATAATAACTACACTTTAATTCAGGTTTAGTAACTATTTAATTACTTCCCTGAACCTCCAAACCCTAACCTCTTAGTTACTACGCCTGAATTAATATATACAACAATTTGTTCATTAAGAATTAACTATTTTTTCCTGCTTCATTGTGGCTAATTAAGGTGAACTTATTATAAAGTGGTACCCATTTCTTCTCAAATTAATGCTGGTCTGATACCCAAAACTATCTTAATACTTAAATTTTCCGTATATTTGTTTGTTCATAAATCACATTTTTACCTATTATTAATATTTTGTTCATCTGCGCATATACATTTAGACGCTGGACCAGTTAAAGCAGCAGTGGAGGATTGGAGTGGACTTTTAATAGCATTAAAATCTCATTGAAATTGGTATCAAATCAACATTGTGATACTTGCCACAGTATTAGTTGGTGGTGGATCAAAATAAAAAGTACTGAATGAGAAATAGCAACTGTCAGCATTGTTTGATATCTTGGCCTACATCATCAGAGGTTTAAAACTCCCTACAACAGAAGCCAGCCAGACTTGTCTGCAGCGGATGGTAATTAAACGTCTCCAGCATTAGAACTCCAGCCTTATGCCTCTTCTTTCAACTCTTGGGCTACTTCAATTTATTCTGCAACAAGTACTGGTATCGCCCATCACTAATCCATCATCAGAATGTAATCTGAAACATTTAACGTCATACCACCTTCCATTTAACAGCGTTTAATGCTTCTCCGCTTGATTCCACATGCTTCTTTTTTTTTTTTACTCCTAAACCGCCATGTTTCTTTTAACACTAATGAACTATGTGTTTCTTTGAGTTACTTAATCTGCTTGTCAATCATACTGCTTGGAAAACTGGTCCCAGATAATACGTCCTTGGCTGGCCAGGTGATAAATAATGATAATTCTTTCCTTAAATGTGCACATGAATTTCAGGTCCTCTCATTGATCATGTCTGATATCCAATTATGAGCCCGGCATCTATTGGTGAAACATTGGAGGCTGAAAAGACAAATGTGGCAATTGTTCGTACAGTCAATTAGAGGCTGATTGTAATTAAGATTGAACCTTAGCGTTGGCCATTCGTCTAACTTTAATTTAGTGGAGAGCTTTAATGTAGTACTTTGCATCGAGTCATCGCGATCATCTTTCTCTTGTTCACTAGTTATTAATCTATCTTAAATGTTGTCTTTTGAATGTCATTTTGTCGCATTAACCTTGCTTATCATGTGAGATCATTGTAAACACAGTTTTCTAAGGTTTGTCACGCTGTACAGAGCAACAAAATAACAAGCTGGCAATGGAGAGCAGGGAAATGAACAGGGAAATTGTAGCTCTAGATAGGGGAATTGTTGCCACTTTATTTCTTGTATAACTCTGTCAGATTTGTTCTGCTGGACCAGTTTGCGTCCTTTTGGCGCTCCTGTCATTCAAAGAGACTCCAGATATTGTGTATATTGTGACTATTTCTTAGTCCTCCCCTGTCTCCCCCTCTCTCGCCTCTCCGCCGTCATCCTGCCATGAAAGCTCTGGCGAAAATACTCACAAAAACACACACTCAGAGGAAGTAGTTGGGCCTATGCATATTACATGAGTCCTCCACCTCTGAAGGCCTCTGTGCTTTTTCATTTACGGCCGAGATGATGAGGTAGAAGCCCAG
The DNA here is from genome assembly GCA_015082035.1 of Chaenogobius annularis. Taxonomy (NCBI): domain Eukaryota; kingdom Metazoa; phylum Chordata; class Actinopteri; order Gobiiformes; family Gobiidae; genus Chaenogobius; species Chaenogobius annularis. Next base: position 475,819 of record BJKM01000377.1, on the reverse strand, counting down.
CTCTGCACTTACTGCCTTTTTTCTTTTGGAGCCCAGCAAACGCCAGAAGGGGCTGTTTACAGGAAACTCAAAAAAAATAAGGCTGCTACCGTTTTTTCATCATCAATAAGCAATTCTGTCATAAGTTGGTGTAATAACTGTAAAAAAGGCTTAGACCAGGAAATTGTGCAAATCCATTTTCCCTTATCTGGCTCCCAGAGTCAATACTTCCCATAAATCATAGTGCTTTCAGTCACTTCTTGGCCGCATAATGTCACTTTGCTTTTATTTTACTATTCTTTTTTTGTTGTTTACTTTGAAGTTTTTCTTAGATAATAACTCAAAGGTGAACAAACATTTTATTTTCACATATTTAAAAAATAGCCTATAAAGTTATATACTGTAGCATATCAGCTTACGTATTTCCAAACATGCTAAAATGGAATTGTTTAATTAGCTACGAAGACTTAAAAATGCCAAGAGCGGCCACATTGTTGATATACATGGATAATTGACATAATGGATAGGTTCAAGTTACTGGTATCGTTTTGTCTGTTTGTTTTTCTGTATGTTTTGTCGTGTCTTGGCCCCTTGGTTGTTGTCAATGTTGTTTTGTTTGTGTTAATTTTCTTTTAACACTAAAGAAACTATGCGTTTCTTTGAGTTACTTAATCTGCTTGTCAATCATACTGCTTGGAAAACTGGTCCCAGATAATACGTCCTTGGCTTATATATAATAATAATAATAATTTCTTCAATTTGTTTTGTTTTTGTCTATTACATAATGTGGCATGAATGTAAATTGTTTTGTCATGGAGATGCTGAATAAAATTTAATAAAAAAATTAAAAAATGGGCCTAGTGAAAACAGTCCGACATGGTCAGGTTCCATTCTGTTTAACTCACCAGGTAAACATTAGGTTGGGTTATTTATATTTTAATGAAGATGATTAATTACCTAACTTGGCGCCCACGTATCCCGCTGCAAGTGAGTGTTGCTCATTGCATTTTTTACTCTGCATCTGTTTGCCCCGCCCATATAAGAACCAATGCATGGCGCTACCAAAATTAGTTTTATTGTGCCGACTTATTGCTTTTAGAGGGACTATTTACTGCCCAACCCTAGCCTTGGTATCATTGTCTCTCCTTTGAGTGTGTGTCGCTCATAAAAATGAAAAGTTGAGCACTGTCTGGATGTGTTGCTACGGTAACACTATTGTACCTCAGCTCAGTTTGAGAGGGAGTGACTGGCACCAACCACCCTAAACCACTGTTAGTCCCAATACTGTACAATGAGAACAATGCTATGAGTCATCCTTATGTCTGATTGCTTTAGCCGTTGTAATAATGTCTTGTTATTATAGGGTGGGGTTTTGCTTTTGTACATTGATCCTAAACCCCTGTAAACATTTGATCTTGTCACTGTGATTTGTGGATTAAAATGATATTATCAAATCCCTTTACCAAGATTATATTAGTTACCAGTTAAGATACACACTTTGGCAAAGCTATAGTAAATGCACCATTACCCTTAGTGGAGGAGCAGTAGTGGTTGTCTTTCATGCATGTAAATGTGTACAAAGTGAACATGAAACAGACGGACTATGGCTGTAGCTGCTTTAGTTGTCTACACCGGGATGTTAGCCGCCACTGACACACATTTGTAAATGAGTGTTTGTGGAGATTTGCATGTTCCCTGTGTAATTTTGTTATCGTTTTATCCTCTTGTCTCTCATACAGTGATTGATCTTGTGCTCAAAGGCTTCTCCCGAGTACGCCTTGATGAGTGAGAGCCGAGGCCTGGTTGTCATGTTTTTGTTTTGGGCCATCTGTGTTGTTTGGATTTTATAGTCGACAGTATGAAGCTGTGCTAACTTTCACAAATACACACACACTCACAAGCATGCACAGTTTGTATGATTGATTAGGCAATGTGGTGAAATTGCTATTGCTTTCCTTGTTTTTATGACTGGCTCATTTGCATGGGGTAAATGAATGTGTTTGCTCCGCTAAGTGAATTAGAATCTTGCATCTGAGCGCGTTCGTATTTCCACTGATGTTCGATCAAGATGTATTTGATTAAGATATTGCTCTTGCGTGTAATGTTTTCTAAGAGGTTAACAAGGCCAACAAGTGCTTGCTGTGTGGTGTAAAGGTTCAAGGCATTGCACAGGCGTCGTGGGTTCGGTGGAGTTTGTGTAAACATTTATTCAGCTGCATCAGCACTGTGAATCGAAAGCAGAAAAACATACTACTAAATGTATAGGTTCAGGCTTGTTAAAAGTGGTCTGGCATTGATTGGACAGCGGCTTGCTTCTTGTTGTGCAATCGCAAACTAAAGTAGTTTTTCTAGCTGACATACAGGAGATGCCTCTGCCTGCACTGTTTTTGTTGTGGTAATTCAAACCATGCACTACAGACGTATAGTGTGGGTATTGATTTTATATTATACAATTTTCTTGCTGCTTTTGTTAGATTTAAATGTTATTTGTACTTGCCCCTTTGTAGAGGTAGATCTCATCATTCATTTTTAATTTAAATGTTCTGCAGAATGAGTGGACAATAGACAGTTTGAGTATAGAGCCAAAATGATTCAGATTTCCGCTGATGTTTTGGTAGGCCGAAAATAGCCCCTCAGAACCTTTTGAATCCAGTTGCTGTGTTTGTTTGACAATCCACGTATCCATTTTTGATTACCATACGACCTGCTGACTTCTAGCAGGTCGCGCTCACCGAAAGCAGCCATCAAGGATATACCCACGATTTTATCAATGTTATCCAGCCAAATACAGCTCCAACAGTACATGGACATACCACACCTCATTTTGTTTATTTTATAATCCATACAAGGAAGTTTGATTGTTGCGCTAAATATGGAGTTTGCATAGTTAGCATGTTAAGCAAAAATACATCAAAATGTAATGTTGTTTTTTTGGGGTAAAAAGTGTGAATGAAAAGTAACTTGCTGTATGTGACGTGCTTATCAATTAAACACATAAAAGTGGTTGTTCATGTTACATAAACATCGGGTAGGATTAATCGTAATCAGCATTTATGCTCCAAAAAGTCCATATCCTTCGAGCTTTAATGTAGGGTGTCAAATTGTATTGTTCGTTGACAATCATGAATATTATCATTTTACTCACAGGCCAACTCACAAATAACCTACAGTCTCTATGTGTCTTATAAGTGTGCAGTGGATTCTTCATGCAAGGTCACGGTACCAACTGTTGCCTAAATAATCAATGCATGGAGGAGCAAGTCTTATGAGGAAAGTGTCACAGTAGTAAAGGCATTCTTTTTGGAGCTGTGTGTGAAAGATTTTTGGGGAAAAAAATGTTTTTTTAAGGCCAGAGAAGTATTTTTGCTGCGTGTACACTTCCCCCAGGTGTGCTCAGATAAAACGGCACAGGAGCAGTGATGCCGGACAGGTTTGGGCTTTCAACTGTCAGGAGCAAAGGCAGGCTGAGCTACTGAGGGCGGATCTATCCTCACAAGGACATGAGAGGAGAGGAGACTGGGGACAGCTGCTGACTCCAGCCGGGAGATGAGAGGGATATTGGCTGATTTCAGACACACTGTCCAAGAGCAGCGCATAGAGGAGAGGACAGATCGCATCAGGAATGATACAAGCTGCAGGTTCGAAATGAGGTTAGTTCTACTGTGGACTCCTGACCTGTGTGGATGTCACTGAAAAGCTGGATCTTGAGCTTGATATTTCAAAGACCCTATGGTATGATATTAAAGCAAATATTACACTTAAGATTTCTACATCTATTACAGATAAAAGTAGTTATATTAAATCGAGTATTTATTTTCTTTAATTCGTTAATCATTGTTTTGATGTCACTCACTAAATATTGCATCCACATATTCTGCCACAGCCTCCTCTTCAGACTGAATGGTAAATCCTGACTATTTTGTGTTTTAATGACATTTAAATTAGTTACTTCATGAATACTTTTAAACGGCATGTGCATTGCTTGTATCAATTCAAAATCCTACTACCACATGCACAAGTTGAACACTAACATTCTCTATATAGATGTCTGTCTGATACATACAGTATTAACACACAAAATTCCTTCTTTGTCAGGCAGGTGCTTGATATCTTTCTCCACACACATTCCTCCTTTAGATTCATGTTTTGACCCCTCTGGGCCCCCTGTTCATTCACACTGGGATTTGACAGGAAAAGGCAGGTGGAGTTTGTCGGCACACACCTGTACTGTTAGCCCTTTGTCCCATTATACTTCACAGTCTACACAGGTCTTTTGTTGTTGGTGTTAGCCAAGTGTGTCTGGGGCTTAGACTTCACATGATATGTGCATTGCAATGTGAACGTGTTTGTGAGAAGCTGCAAGACGCTGAAGGCAGAGAGACTGACAGAGGTCACACATGTTGAAGAGGGAAGAAAGGGGTCTGCTGGTTGCTGATTTAAAGTGGTTATTTTCTTTAGAATTCCACTCCCTTTATTGATTGTGACACATGTTTTAATTGCCAGAATATATAACGGGGACATTGTCAAGTTTGATGAGCACCATGTCTTTTTCCGAGGCCAGAAGATTGGGTACAAACCTGTTTGCCTGTGAAAAAGTGATTTCAACAGTTGCACTGCTTGCTTCAATAAAGCAGATCACAGAATCTTTAAATAGCCAGCCGTTTCATCATATTTTATTGTCAAAAGAAACAAAATCCGAACTGTGATCTGGATTTTGTTTCATTTCTTGGACCTGGTGCTAAACCTGAGGCTGAAGCAGGACCTGGCGTAGATCTAGGGCCTCGCGCTGGACTTCATTTGGTTTCTTGTTCTGCACTTTATTTTGCTCTGGGTGTAGAAAGCTAAAATGTGCATAAAATATGTGGGCAATAGTCAATATTCTTGTGAATCCTCTCAACATACTGTAATTTGCTTCATATACTAATTGTTATCCATCAAAATATGGTCTTGAACAGGGCTGTTAATGTCTTGTATGAGGTTCAAGTATTGCGCAAAAGCTTCTCCGGTTTATTATCCTTGTGGCCAGCTCAAACTTTGAAATGTAAGACTATGTGCCAATCAAAGCCTGGATAAATGGCCTCGGAATAGATAACCATAAAAATACTGTACACTAAATTGTAGCATATAGAATTTTAGTAGAATTACTTTAACGAAAATGACTGTACACTTTGTTTCCATAACCTAATATTACACAATACCTCTGCGGGCTTAACATGAAATCGTTACAACCTAATTTTAAAATCTTGATCAGTTGTTCCCTTCCTCCTGATTCATCTCTCTTGTCGGCATCAAAATGGTGAGTGTTGTAACAGTGTGAGGGCCGGCACACGCTGCAGGCACAGTTGTCTCCTAATTGATGTGTTGTGAGTGCGCCTCTCGCTGTGCCTCTGATTGATCTGCCGATGGGATAGATGCTCTCCAGCCTGTGATCTAATCTGTTACAGCACTCAAGTACACTCAGAGAAGATGGAGAGGATACGGGACAGGGCCAGCTCCGTCTCCTCCTCTGTTTCCCCCGTGTGGTCATCCATCCTTCAGGCCCTCTGCTGCCCTGTGATTACACTTTACGCCGGGCACCTCACAGGAGCAGACAGGGAGGAGGGATGAGAGTGATGGGACAGGCAGCCAAACGGATTAAACCCCTGGCGCATTTCACCGGAGGACTTCAGGGTCAGGATGTCACTGCTGAGAATGGAGGGCAGCATAAATAAAACACCCAATGCCATATATTGTCTCATCTTTGGATAGGGCAGGATGCAGTGGCTAAGCTGTCACCAATTTTCCAAAACTTTGGGTGTTTCTAACTAAACTTTCTGGGGTCCAGTTGCCTCAAAAACGGACCAAAGCCCGAGTATTATTCTATAGTTCTTTAGTCTTTAGTTTTGGAGGCACTGGTCCTGGTGTAGTAAAGGAATAAGGGAAGCTGAAATATTGTGTAATTAAAAATTAATAAAAATTTTTAATTTTATTCATTTTTTTCTTTTTGCTCTCCAGTCTTGTTCTGTTTGATCTCTTTTTGTTTTTCGCATTCAGATAATGAACATATTTCTTAGTGTTTGCAGTGCAGTTAGTCTCCACTGACTAATTCTAATCTGATAATCCTGTCAGATATTCAGGCCTTTATCTGCTCTCAGGGGCAGCTTGTTGTCCGCTGGTCCAACACAGACACTCGGCCCTTCTGCTTCTATCCACTGCATTCACCTATATCCTCCTGACAGCCTTTGATACATTAATGATCCTCTCACTTCAGTCCGGCCCTGTTTACTGCTTCTTGGAATTCCCCCGATCCTCCTCTTCCAACCACGGCATGTCAGCAAGGAGCAGTTTAGAGATTTCAGAGCGCGCCCTGTCATTCTCTTATCACTTTTAACACACTTTTCAGATGTTTTTTTTCCCCCCAACCTATGTGGAAGTTCTGCAATGTTCAACCAAAACAATATTCATGAGATGGATTTCTTAACTGCAGTTCTGCCACTTTTGTGCACACATTAACCTGCTGTTACTCGGATCTTTGTCGAAGTAGTTGCTGACTCCACTGTATACGGCTGCCACAGAGACAGTACACTTTACTGTAAATGTGCACTTGGAAAATAGCAGTTTACCCCCATTTTGTGATGACATATCAAGTGCAGAAAAAAGGCTGCAAATTGCCACTTTTTCTTTCTGTCACAAAAGCACTTTATAGCTCCCGCAATAGGAGACGTCTGTTTGGGGTTCAGCAAGAGACAAACGAGCGACAAATGAGGGAGAGAGGCTGTCACAGTGAGGAATAAAGGGCAGTGGAACAAACCTGTAGAGTGTCCGCGTAAGGTGTATAACTGCATAAAGGACAGGGAATAGGGGAGTAGGCTTGTCAGGAGCAGAGGAAAGTATGGCTACAGTCTTGTAAGGCGACCAATCCTTTCGCTAAACACCAACACTAAGGCATTTATACATCTGTTGTTTAATCAAACACAACTTTTTATGACTTTTCAATCATCCATTTACAGACAACAGTGACCGTAATCCAAGGCAGAATCCAAATGCCCTCGAACCGTCCAAACTGAGTCTTTGACTTCTCACCAAATTACAGTATGTATTCAATGGTCGTCGCAGAGTAGATGTGTTTTGTCATCTGTTTATCTTGTACATAGAGCTTAGGTGAGATATGGCCAACAAATGTTTGTATCGTTCAATCCAAATTCTCAAATCTATTTAAATTTTCCTTTTAAAAACAAATAAATATGACTCTCAGTCTTAACTTCATGATCAAACGTAAACAAGACAGACATTTGATCAGCTTCATTTAAGGCCACAAATAATAGTAATTTTTTTTATCCAAAGTCTGAACTACATGCTTTTACTGACAGAGGATTGGCTGTTGATTTAAAAATACTCAAGCTAATCAGCTAAACATTGGTGATGTGTAATGATTGGATCATGATTTGATTAATTTCACTAGAATTATCTGTGTTGCCAATGTGTCTTCCGACTTTGAGTGCCCACTGGAGAGTAAATAGTGATGAGGGGGCATTCTAACTCTCTCACACCTGGTATACTGTTTAAATGAGCTAACCATACATTTGACACTTTTGAAAAATGCAGGAGAGTATAGCCGAAATGTTTAAGGTTTGATAAAAACCGAGGTATGTTCATAAGAAACTATAGATATGAAACTTCTGATTCTGTTTTAGAGACTTCCTGTAGTTTCTTCTTAAAGGTTCTTTAGTGATTTTTGTATTTGGAAACATAAAAATGATTGAGACTGAGAGTATGTAATTTTCTTAAAATCTAATGCAACCTATATTTTGTTTTATTTAAAACCTTTGAATGTAGGTCTTGAAAAGTGAAACAGAAGACTATTCATAGCACATTCACATATTCTCCACATTTCCATGATGAGTGAGGCCCGCTGATCCCCAAAGGCAGGAATGGAAGAACAGACATATAAGGCTTTGTTTTATTAATGCACTCCATGAATAAAACAGTCATAAAGGATATAATGCAAAATAAAACCGATCTGAAATAGGCCATGGACATTTAAGTCATACACCTCTCCCAAAGCCCAGAGAGACTTTATCCTGTTTTGTAACAAGCAGCTGACAAACCTGGTCATTAGTTGTTTATTTTGTGGTTCATCAGATTGAAATATTACACAATCTTTTATTTATTTATTTACTTTCAAAGTAAAGCTATGTTTGTTGATACAATTTAGGCTATCAGTGCATGTTTTGAACAAATACACTGATATTTGCTCAGTACATCAGTTTTTCGTATTTTGTATTTTGTGATATTTGATAGAAAATATATGGTCTGCTAACTTTAAACAGAAGGAGAAAACCTGACCTTTATTTGTTTGCTGTATATAATCCACTGTAACTGCAGTAGTTTTCACAATGTAGTATTTGTTGAAAATAAAAATAAATAAAAGTCGGTCTCTGTTTGCAGTTTGTCAGGTGGCCTTTTGGAGCTGAGCCGGATGCACCTAAAACAGTCGGTGGAGAGTGTACTCTTGCTGTGGAGTGTTCCTTAATTACTGTGCATCCCTTAAATAGAGTCACACCGCACCAATTAAACACAACAGAAACACGGTGTGCACGTACCCAAGTCATTACTCACACAAACAACAGCACCCACGGGACACCACGATTAATGGCACCCCTCTTATAGCACATGCAGGGTGTCCACATGAAGCAAGCGGGACAACTGTGAAAACTCCAGCCAAACTTCATCACATTGAGTAATTGTGCAGGTGAGAGAGGCCAACACAAGTTTGGAGGGAAATTCGACTGTTGATAGTACAGTTATCAGTACACAGTGTTTCTCCTCTCAACCTGCTGCTCACAGGAGGAGGACAAAGGTCTGAAGCCTGGTGTCCTCTGCACAATGTTTCTGTTTTAAAAGATTTATGGATGTCACATTTGAGGTGTGAGGAATTTAATGTTGTTAAACCACATACATTCAACTCCCAGATCAATAATGAGGCCCAGAAACTTTGGCCTTTATTTTCTTTTTAATCATGTAAGTCACTTTGTATTACATGTACGTATAACCATGTATGTATGAAAAGTTCAGTTCATTAGTAAAGATTGATTTGCGGCATCCAGTCTGTACAGAGGCCAGCTACAAAGGCTTCATACACAGACAGATTCTCACATTTATGTATATTCACTTTTTGGAATGTACAGCATGTTTTGCCTTCAGAGTCTGGGAACAGTACTCGGCGCTGATAAATAAATGTCACCACCTGTTCTCCTCAGTGTTTAATCAGTTCACAGCACAGTCAGATCCGTGGGTTTCAAGACACACAGTTTGACAAGCTGAGTAGGCCACAGAGCTTTTGTGAGAAACGCAATAGATTAGAAAAACTACTTTGTGAACTTTGATGACAGGAGGAAATACTGCCAGCTTGCACATTTACAACATACAGAATATGCGAGCGCTTCACAGAGCATATTGGTGAATTGTTTCCACAGAGCCCATGAGGCCCTGATATACAATATAATCCCGCTGATGAAGGTGACTGGGATGGAATTAGTCGAGAATTCCATAGTGAAACACATTCAGTTTCTCATGTATAAAAGATGTTTAATGAGAGAAGTAATCGTGCGTTGTCGCGGTTTAGGAAAGCAGGAAATGTGTGTAATGTTCTTGAAAGTTGAATGTGCTAGCAAATATATTGTCATTTAGCGTATGTTAATCTGTGCACACACTGGTAGTTGAGTCACTTCAGAAGTCAGATGCAGAAGTAAGGGTAATGTTACTAAAGATTTTAAAGGTGGTCAAATGGACAATGTTTAAAAAATTAAGACGTTTCGACTCCCATCCAAAAGTAATTTTTTATCTCAGACGCTGGATGAAAAAGAAATTACTCAAAGTATTTGGAAATACTGCAACTCAAGAGTAAGAGAACTGTCTGGACTAACATCTGGATTGAACCCTTTTTCATTCATTCATTTTCTACCGCTTGTCCCGTTAGGGGTCGCGGGTGACTGGAGCCTATCCCAGTGCCTTTGGGCTTTAGGCGGGGTACACCCTGGACAGTGGCCAACTTGTCGTAGGGTAACACAGAGACATAGACACTCAGACAACCATTCACTCTCACACTCATTCACTAGGGGCAATTTACAGTTCAGAATCAGAATCAGAATCAGAAAGGGGTTTATTGCCATTGTCAATGAACAAACTTCACAGACATAGGAACTTGTCTCGGCATGAAGGTGCACACAAAACACTGAGCGATAATAAACAACACATATTCAATCAAACAAAAGTGCATGCATTTAAGGGACAATTTAAAATTACTATAGTATAAATAAAAATAAAAATAAAAATAGGGTTGCTATGTACACAAGTTACTGTTAAGTTTAAAGTTGTAGTGCAGAAAGTGACAGTGCAGTGAGTGATGAATAGTGTAGTTAAAGTGACAGGTTTTAGAAGTGTTCATGAGTCCAACGGCAGAGGGAAGAAACTATTCTTGTGGCGGGAGGTTCTGGTCGCGATGGACCGTAGCCTCCTGCCTGAGGGGAGTGGTTCAAATAGTCCATGTCCAGGGTGAGAAGGGTCAGCTGTGATCCGACTTGCTTGTCCCAGGGCCCTGGAGACGTACAAGTCCTGCAGAGATGGAAGTCTGCAGCCGATCACCTTCTCAGCAGAACGCACAATGCGCTGTAGTCTCTGTTTGTGGCTCCAGCGTACCACACGGTGATGGAGGAGGTGAGGATGTATTCAATGATGGCCGTGTAAAACTGCACCATCATCTGCACTGGCAGCTTGGCTTTCCTCAGCTGCTGCAGGAAGTACATCCTCTGCTGGGCCTTCTTGATGAGGGAGCTGATGGAGGGCTCCCACTTGAGGTCCTGGGTGATGTGGTGCCCAGGAAGCGGAAGAGTCCACGGTGGTGATGGGGGAGTCTGTCATGACGAGGGGGGCTGGGGGGCTGTGACTTTCCTGAAGTCCACGATCATCTCCACTGTCTTCTGGGGTTGAACTCCAGACATCCATACCACTGCACCAGGACACCGGCCCACCTCCCTCCTGTAGACAGACTCATCCCCGTCCGAGATGAGCCCGATGAGGGTGGTGTCGTCCGCAAACTTGATCAGTTTTACGGAGGTGCAGCGTTTGTGTACAGGGAGAAGAGCAGAGGAGAAAGTACACAGCCCTGTGGAGCTCCTGTGGTGATAGTCCGAGTCTGAACATTCTTCCCAGCCACACGCACTGCCTCCGATCCGTCAGGAAGTCAGTGATCCACCTGCAGGTGGAGTCAGGCACATTGAGCTGGGAGAGCTTGTCCTGGAGCAGAGCAGGAGAATGGTGTTGAAAGCAGAGCTGAAGTCACAAACAGGATCCTGGCGTAGGTTCCCGGGGAGTCCAGATGCTGCAGGATGAAGTGGAGTGCCGGTTGATGGCTGTTGGCTCTGTAGGCGAACTGCAGAGGGTCCAGCAGGGAGGAGGTGAGGGACTTGAGATGGGGCAAGACAAGGCTGTAGTCATTAAGTCCAGTGATCCGGGGCTTCTTGGGGACAGGGACAATTATGGCAGACTTGAAGCAGGCTGGGACATGGCATGACCCAGGGAGTTGCCAATTGACCTAACAACATGCATCTTTGGACGGTGGGAGGAAGCCGGAGAACCCGGTAACACGGGGAAGACATGCAGACTCACCCAGAGAGATCATGTGATGTAATGTTCGCCCAGAAACGAACCCATGATTTCCTTCTTGGGAGGCGAGAGCTCTAACCGCTCTGCCATCGTGCACCCTAAATGAGAAAAAACAAACTCGTACAGTATCTGGTGCAAGAAACACACATGTTCAAATTATTTATATTTGAATATTTGAATATTTAAAAGTTTTTGTTACTTAGTGTTTTTTGTTTTTGTTGAGTACTGTGCACTCAATATATTACTCAAGTAGGCTGTGGAAACAACTCAGAGACGTACATTTTCAAAACATGACTCAAGTAAATGTAACTGCTTACCCACTGTATTGTCTTTTGTGTCTGCCTGTGTCATTTTGATCTCTTTGTTTGTACAGTCATGATGTCACTAGAAAAGGCCAGCTCTCTGAAACCTGAACCTCCCTTTTGCCCTGGGAGCCAAGGGGGAGAAAAATCAAGACTTTTCAAAATGGAGAGAGGAAAAAAAGCAGATGTTAAAAACATGGCCCTTCCTTAACAGTGTGAGCGCCTCTGCTCTGCTGTATTCTCTAAAACTTGGCTCCTCTACTGTGAATGGCAGGTGATAATCCCACCGCTCAGAGATAATCAACTTACACTCTGGCAGCGTGTGCCCCTGTCCTTCTCTGCTCTACAATATTGATCAAAAAGCTTCATTCCTGTTAATTCTGCTATGGATCTTTACTCAACTCTCATTTCATTTGTTTTAACAGGGCTCAGTGGCCAGTCAGTCAGCCAGAGCTCTGTAGAGTAGTGTGTATTGCATCTGTCCATTAGGCAGCGGGCCGTGCTTGTGTGTAAATAGCAGGAATCTGATATGTGGTTTGTGGTCCGGGCGCCGTGTGGAGAGTGCAGTTCAAATTTAATGGTCTAATGAGGTGGAAACAGTGTAGCTATACTCTCTAACCCAGTCTAATTAACCTTTGGGGTGTCTGGACAGTGCATACAGTACTTTTCACACAGTTCGCTGACGTTTTATTGTTTTCTTGAGCTAAACAGGATGAAATTTGGAAGCTTTCACTGAGCTTTTCGTCTGCACTTTCCCCGACCCTTCTGCTGGGCGAGCTGAACTTAATTAAATAAACTTAATGAAGTAGAAGCAAAGGTGACCCTTTGTATGAAGGCTGGGTGTTTAAAAGTTACTATTTCAAATGAGCTAGTAGTTATTACATTACATTACAGCAGACCTATAAATCATAATTAATTTAAATGTACATGTTTACATTCTTGCACACCAAATTTCTTCTAAATATAAATGTGGTATTTTTTATTATTTGTGCTCATGGTAGAGGGTTACAGAGGTGGAACTGCACTTAAGTAAAGTACAGATACTTAAATCTTACTTAAGTAATTTTTTTTACAGTGGATACTTTTACTTCAATACATTTGAGAGCAGCTAACTGTACTTTCAACTCCATGACATTTTGTAACGATACTAAAAAGTATTTTTCTTACTTGAGCTTACAGCAACACCACCACCAACACAACAACAACATTCATGACGGCTTGTCACTTCCACTCCTCTTTCCATCTGCGTTTGTTTTTGTCACGATGACATGTGCCACTCCCCTCCTGGTGATGGCACTGTCTCCAATCTCCCCTGTCGTGTTGCAGTTGGTCACACAAAGCTTCAGTCAGACAGTACAGAGCCTGAACCATCTAACAGCAGTATCAGTATTCTGTCTTTGTGTAAGTTTGAACATTACCCTCCACTCCAGGCTTTATTGTGTCGAGTCTGTAAAATACTGGATAAACAACTGTTCTGTTGTTTGGCCCCTGGTGTTGCCGGCTCACAATCCACTCGGCAAAAGCACACAGCACGTTAGTATACCGATGTGTTCTTTTATCATGTCGGTAATGATGGCGAAATGTTCCTCTCATCTCAGCATGGCCTGCACTTGGCTTCAAAAACATTCGATTTACAACATGCCAATTACCGTTTCCGTCGCCACACACATTCTCAAATGCAGAAGGCGATACAGGTGGATTTGTTTGTACTAATAAGATATGGCTGCACAGGCAGATCTTGTGTACATAGTAATGTTTATTTTATACTATAGTAATTTTAAATTGTTTCTTAATGCATGCCCTTTGGATTTCATATATGTTGTTTTTATTATTGCTCAGTGTTTTATGTTGCACCTTAAGGCCAAGACAAGTTCCTATGTTTGTGAATTTTGTTCATTGACAATGGCAATAAAACCATTCTGATTACATTTGACTTAAATGCACATTTTAAACTTACACTTGTTATTAATCTATGATTGAATATTGTCTTCTAGAAAACTGTTTTACAGAAATATTTGCATTGTAAATGGTTAATGTTATTAACACAAAGGGATTTATTTCTCTTTTGTGCCACACCCTGTTTACAATAGCATTGGAAAAACAGTTATAGCCAAAACAGTTGGCTAAGACTGTCTCTAATGATTATTTTAGCAGTCGACTAGTCAAAAGATTATTTCTATTGTATAATGAGACTTTTTTTAATTTGGATTTTTTTGGCCCATAGGCTTTTTTTATGACAGAACAGTGCAGTATGAAATGGGGACAAGACAGGGGAAGGACATGCAGCATATTGTTGAGAGCCAGATTCAAACTCGCAAGGCTGCGGCCCGGTCCACATGGCAGGCATATGTGCTATCCACTCTACCATGCGCAGCACCATTGAGACTTTCTTAATACATTAAATACATTTATGGCGTCTTGATAGAGAAAACCTATGGATAAAGTGTATTGTTGGGGGTTAACAGCTTATTGTAATACAAGATGTTAATAGGTCTAGTCACTCCCGTTCATCATCAGGTTAAACATTTATGAATTTACCCTTTAAATATTTCATGGCAAAGTACAATGTAATGAATAGGGAAATCTGGCTCTTGCCCCTCAACTACTGAAATCATCACCTTCTGAATCTGAAAACAACCAATAACAATCATGATTATCAAAATATGACTATGAATATTTTTCATGGTCGAATAGTCAATCAATCGCTGCAGGGCTAGTTGTAGCCAAGCCTAGTATGTCTGCCAAAACCTGCAGGATGTCACATGATGGATCTGCATTTTGAACTTCCAATTCTCACGTTAATGTCCTAAACTAAGCCAAGTAAAGACAAAGTGTTATTTTAAGGAGTTCAAATGTAATTCATCTTTAGCTGCGATGACCTGCTCCCCGAACGGAATGAACAAATCCCATTCAAACATATTTTTACATTGCTGGTTGTCCATAAAAGTCCATTGTCTTCACAGCTTCACGATGACGTACCAACATTATACCAGATGGACCTGTGACTGTGATCAGCGGGACTCATTTTGAGCTGTTAAAGGATGTGAGAAAAGTGTGGGTTTACCTCATATGGAGATGACATTCTTTTACTGTGCCTTACATCTACCCACACGTTTAGAAATTACAATAGCCTCTACTTTAAATGTCTTCACACCTTGTTCTCTTATCAATAAAAGTGTTATTTCCGAAAATGCGGCTTCAACTGAAAAGATACA
This sequence comes from Chaenogobius annularis, assembly GCA_015082035.1. Classification (NCBI taxonomy): domain Eukaryota; kingdom Metazoa; phylum Chordata; class Actinopteri; order Gobiiformes; family Gobiidae; genus Chaenogobius; species Chaenogobius annularis. Next base: position 460,680 of record BJKM01000377.1, on the reverse strand, counting down.
TGACTTTTATATTTACTTTCAGTTTGCCTTTGTAATTTCAAAATCAAACATGGCTAAAGTTTGCTCTCACAAATTAGCCTTTAAGTAGCTACTCACCTTAAACCATTACCCTCTCATTAACCTCCCATTTGTGTTAACAGCCCATCTCTAGGCTCTGTTAGCTTCTGTTCATGTGTATTAGGCTCACACACGGTACAAAGGCACACAGTGTTGTATGTTAATCGTGTGTGTTTTCCTTATAATCACGAAACAGACTGGAGCTGCTTATTGAGATAGAGCTCGGCATTAAGTCCAACTGCTAACACAGCCACACATATGCTTCAGAAACAACTGCCTCCAGGGTGCTAATATGCATTTGTGTGGCATCGTGTTAAAGGGTGTTCAAGCATCTGTTTGCTTGTTTTCCTCCCGTCAAACGCGTGCGTGCACTAGCTCCAAGTCGTTTCCTTTATCTTTGTTTAAGAAATACAACCTTAAGTCACGCTTCGGTGTCTCAAATGACCACAATGCTTTGAAAAGTAATAAAACCCCTGCTGAATATGAATTGAGTTTGATCGTTTGCCCTGGAATACGGTGGAAACTAAAATATTAGCAGCTAGATTGTTCCAAAATTAGGTAAATCCAAATTGTAGATAGAATTATTACACAGGGGAAAGAGAGGCTAATGAGGAGCAAGTGAAACTAATTGAAAATCACAAAAGCGTCAAATGAGGAACAAATAAGTCGAGAAACCCTGTCTAAGATTGTGGTGGCGCTCCAGTTGTGTGCGAAATCCAGTAATCTTTCAGAAATTTTAATACATTTGCACATTACTATGCGTGAAACAATGCAATTTAGCACATGAAACGGTATGTGTGCAAATCCTTATGAGAAGTTGATGAAAAAGACAAAATATTCAGTGTTTAAATGCCACTTTCATATATGAACAATTGTAGAAGTTTTCAGTCAGGAATGTTTTTACTGTACAGTAGTCTTCTTGTGGTTTCATTTATTTTAAGGTAAGTCAGCTTTTGTAATTGTACTGCACTGTAGGACTGCAACTAACAATTAGTTCAGTATTCGACTAGTAAGCATCATCATTTTTTTTCTTCTTCGTCAACCAATTATTTCTATTGTTGAGGTGTTTGGTTAAAAATGTATTTTAATTAAAGGTTGTGATATAAATGAGAATCTGATTTTTATTTTTGTAAGTTTACTATTTACTATAGTATATTTTACTATTGCAGATAGCAATACAACAGCTTAGCGTAACTTGACTATCTGATATAACCATTTCACCTTCATTCCGCGATCTCTCTGCTGTACTGTATGTCCCCTGCATCTCCTCCTCGTGATTTTTTATTCATGTTCGACTTGCTCTGTCTGGCTGTGGGCACAAAGTGAGTTGGATCATAGTGGCTGCAATGATGGGTATGTTAAGGCCAGTTTCAGAGGTGACCTCAGGATCTCTGTCAACCCTCTGCACTTCTGATAGTTTGCTTAACTCACCTCCAAGGACTGACCAGGAGAGAGAGGGAGAGAGCGATGGGGATTAGATTGAGGTCCGTCTGCTCCCCTCCTAGAGATGTCTTACTTGCTGCTTGTTAGTCTGTGTGGCTCGCTCCACGCTTTGCTGAGTGAGTCTGTGATTACAGTGGAGGAGGTGTGTGCATCTCAAGTGCGTTGTACTAGCACAGTGGTCCTGTCTCTTTGATGACTACTCCTGGGTCACTGATGCAATCTCTGCAAATGTTGGTGAAATGTTTCCCCTTAAAGACCCAGTGGGGGTGGAAATGTACTAAGATCTGTATAATTCAACTCAATAATGCCTAAGTTGAGCTATAAATTGTAAAAATACTCGAAAAGCCTTACCTGAATGTTAAATACTTTTGACCCTTGCTAGTACTTCTGCCTTCTACTGCCAAGGCCCCTGCTATTGTTACTGCTACTTGATTTACTACTTTGCTATGCACCAATAAGTACTTGAACTACTGCACCTGGCAGAAGATTATCTAGTACACAATTTATCACTAGAGACCACAGCAGTATTATCCCCTAAACTTCAACTTAAAGAGATATACTATGCAGTTTAGGTAATTAGTATTGAACTATAACATAAGTAGATCATACTTTTTAACATATTGTTAATTGTAAACTGCAATATTTATCTAAAACGTTTTCAGAATAGAAACCTTTCAAAACTAAAAGGTTTTGTTCTTATTTTTGATATTATTGATATTACATGGCATTCTGTAACACTTCCCTCAGAGTCTGTTTTTTTGTGGAAGTGGGCGGGGATAGGGGGTGGGTGAAAACAGGAATTTTCTCATCAAGTCTCATCTGCAGGATAATGAAGGATTACTCAAACATGCATGGTTCCATCAAAATACAACTTTACACAAACCAATGACGAGGAAACAAGTTGTAACAAGGGTTAAAGCTGATTAAAGTTGATTTAGCATGAGATGTCCCCTCCCCTTTGATAGTTTACACATATTAAATGTCTTAAGTAAAGCTTCCCAGAAAAGACTCACAACGAAAGCATGCTACAGGCTGCAGCACTTCCTCTCTGGGTGAAAGCAGGTGTGTGTTTGGGTGTGAGGCAGCCGTAGACAAAAGGGCTAGGGAACATCTGGATGCCGGTGATAGCTCTGCTCACTGGCGTTACGAGCCAAATTAATCAAAGCTGGTGTTGAAACTGTCGAGTGTGTCGGCGAATGTGTATGTGACGTCTATTATGAGTCCATCCACGTCCTGGACAGTCCTGCGCCGCCATATAGTCGTCCTGGGAGGGCTGAGGGAGGGAGGAGTGGAAATATAAATCAATTGGTTGACGTGGGCAGGGTGATTGCACTCGATAGCACAGTTGGCCCTGGTGAGAGAGGAGCAGACACATTATGTTGTCGCCTCCTGAAAGTCTTTCAGATCCACAGGCGGCTGACACGGTTCTTCATTCTTTTATACCCAACGGTAACACCTTACTTGCTACAACCGCTGGACAATATCATGCAATTAATGTAGTTGAAAGTAGCTTCTGGTTGTTCAACTTGGGTGAAATATCCAAGAGGTCGGATTGAACTAAAATAGAACGGATAGTGCAGACTGTTTAACCAGGGACTTGGTTTTGAATTATTTTAATTAAGGCTAATTGGGGGAACAAGTACTCTTTTTTTTGTTGTTGTTACTTTTAATGGCGGTAAATGCACCTTTTGGACAACGACGACCACAACAACAACTTACATTTTTTGCACAGATTTTTCATAACTAATCATTTGTAGTCAACCCTTTTATTCAACCCTTTATTCAATATTTATTTTTTTAATTTTGTGGACTTTTTGCTTGCTTAATGCCAGAACTTGAATTCAAAACCTTAGTCAGGATATTTGACCATGAATGTGCTAAAATATATCACCTCAAACCATATCAAAAAGTACTTTTCTCAAATGTAGTGAAGTAAATGTAAAAAGTATCCACTGTAAAATGAAGTACAGATACCTGAACATTTTACCTAAGTACAGTTTTACTTTTGTACTTTGCTCCTTTCCATCACTGGGCTAATCTCAATAAAGACAATTATAGCCGATCAGAACTTCATAGTTAAGTTACAGTTTATGATCGGTCAGTAAGTTTTAATTTTGAATGTTTGTATGTAAATAAATGTAGCACTCTAGTTTGTACTTGTAGTAACATTTCAGTTACATTTCTAATGATTTGCACGGTGGACCTAAACAAAACCTAAAAGTGATTTTACTTTTAAGGAGAGATTTTGTAGTTGATTGGTAAACATTTTAACATTTAGCTCTAACTCAGCTTCATTAGCATTTCACCTCGATCATTAACAGGAAAAAAAAAACATTAGCATACCTTGCCTCTACACCTTTTGCCTGCTCAGCTGACATGAGCATTTATCTCTAATTACTACCATTTTTCAGCATCGTACGATAGTTGTAAAAACTCTTGCTACACACTAAATTAAGCTCAGGAAAAGTCAATTTATTTTAACTCCCTTATTTCAGGTCTTTGGATTTTGCTGGGCGCAAGTTGGCAAATCACAGAATTTGATTAAGGCGCTCTCTCCATTCTGACCAAGTTGAAAAGGCAACACACCACCATCACTTATTTCCTGCCTTGACTTGAAGGTCAATAAGAATTAGCATTTCCTTTCCACTAACCCATGCACTTCCCAAAGAGACTCTATTTTAAAGTTAGAATGAAAAAAAGGCTGTAAACCTTCAGATTTTCATTGGAATCCTTGATCTCCCAAATATTATGGACATCTTGATCTTGCTGTACTATTTCATGTAATGTCTGCATATGATAATAGCATGGATTTTCTTTCTCGCGGGGCTGATATTGACACATGCGTAGATCATGTTAACTGCTGAGGCGCGCCGGGTCATGGGTTTATGCAATGGTCAATGCGATCCCAGAAAGAAGATAAAGAAAGTGTCCAGCCACAGAGAGGCTGTTAGAGCGGCTGTAAGAGCTGTGTATGGATAATCCCTGTTTAGCTGCTAAAGCCTCTCAAGCATCCTCAGATACAAGGGCCACTTATGTTTAGCTTTTAGGGATATATAGCATTAATCAGTGTTAAATACTTCTGTTTGGATCAGACTGTAAGAGATTAGAGCGAGTTCACCTTGATCCTATTAGTTTTAGTGAAGATTTTAGCAGAAATGACTTGTAACAGATAAATGACTGATGAAAATGTATAGGTTTAATTTAAAATAGCCTTCCCTGGATTAGACAAATTGACAATTTGGTTTAGAATGTTAATTGTTGGCCCTCTTCACCGATCTTGAATGCAATACATCTTCCATTCTCTGATGTTTAAAAGCATTAGGCAACTTCAAGTCTATTTTCACACAACGTGCTTGTCTTGATTGATGGCCCATTTGTTTTGAGTTGTCTTCAGAATAACACTTCGTTTCATCATCTTAATTAAACAGCCGCTGGTACTGCTGCTGACAAATGCTTTTCATGTTAGTCGCATGTTGATTATCGATATTTATCTCCCCCACTCTCCATCCCTCTCTTACGCTGTCTTTCTCATTCTCTCAATGAGTCGAGGAAGCGCTGACGGCTGTGAAATTAAATTAGACCCACCGCCACCCTTCCTACGCCCCTCCCCTCCAACCTTTTCTGACATGCTAAGGTTTTAATGATCATGATGCTGGGACGCTCTTCAAATGGGAAAGGCTTAATTGAGAGAAATGACGAGGACAGAATTCATCTAAATAGAGGAGCGAGGTGGCAAGTGGGGTCGTTCTGTCTACAATTTCTCATTTCTAACCCCCACTGCGAAGATGTGTGGAAATTTCATTAAGTAACGGTGCAGAGATAAATCAACATGACAAATCTGGCACCTTAATTGTGTTGCACTCAGCAGAAAATCAGGCAGGGGGCGCTGTGGGAGGCTGGTGATGCTGCTGGTCATTGGGGATTGAAGTTGATTGATTTGGAGTTTGCTAATTTGCTGAGTGCTGTTGTGTACATACAGTTTGTCAATGCTTTCTAACTACAGTTATTAATAGCACCATGCTAATGTTGCTAAAGGCTAAAGGCTTGGTCCAGTAATGAACTTCTCATTAGTGACATCATTAGCTGCTGCCTCTCCTGATTCCAATCACACCTTTGGGGAAAAAAGTCCAGAGATTTGCTTAAATCACTTCTTCCTCTCTTCTTGCAGGGGGTTAATGCGAATGACCTGCCCTCCTGTCCACCCACACAGCCCCAAGTGCGAGCCATCACTCCCCAACTCGACCTGGGCCTAATCTGTGATTATGTTTCAAGCAGGAGGCCATTTATTCCAGATTAATTTATTCATCTTCCCCATGTGCCGTCCACTGCAGGGGATTGATGGCGCAATATATCCAGGGAAGGAGAGAGTAAGATGAGAGAGAGAGAGATGATCATTTCTGTTGTGGGAGCTGAGGCGGTTCTCTGCTTTACCGTATCCACAACTCAGGCCATGTGCCATGAATCACGCAATTAAGGAAAAACTACATGGACATTCGTAAAGTTTATCGGATTCTGTCATTGTAAAAGTATTGATTGTACCTTGGAGATGGACAATCAAATAAAAGGAGGTTAGCCATTTTTTTTTATATTCAAGTGGATAGACAATTGAGTTGGTTGGTTCTTTTCAATGGCACAAAATGGATAAGAACTAGAAGCAATCAAAGCAAGTACAGTAAAGCTTTAGCATCCTGACCTGAAACTGTGTTATTTTACTGACCCACAACAATGCCATAAAATATTCTAGAACGATGTATTTTTGGTAGTTTAAAGGAAGAATAAAGAAACGTTGGTAATATTTCGTGCCTTCTTTTTAAATGATTCTTCTTGAAGTCTAACAAAAATCAGCCATCAAAATAAAACATGAAAAAAACTTCCTGGTCAACCGTGCCACCACAGTGTGAGCGGTTGGAATGAGCAAGGCACTTTTACCTCACTCTCTTTTTTTTTTGGCACCAAAGTGTGACTTGTACAAGCTTTTTTGCAAAAACATTGGAAAATGATTTCCACTTGTAGGAAATAGGCAAATGTCAAATGATCAAAGTCTTAATCTGAATGAATTTGCACTTCTTTTGCATTTTCCTTTTTATTAAAGCCATGCCCTAAGGTCTTATGAAAACCAGCCCTTTGATCAGCTGCAACGAGAACATTGGTAACTACCTCACGCCTCTCTCCTCCCTCCTGTTTGTAAAGAATATTTCTCTTAATAGTATGCAAAAGTAAGTGTTTTGGCCTATAGAAATGGCTCTTCTGTGAGACTCTCGACATGAGCTATCAACATGTTGTCATGGGTGTAACGTGCTCAAGTGTAAAGTGAACATAATGAGGTTAGTGCATTCTGAGGTGACGGCGAGTGTTTGTCAGCCTGAGGTAAAGAGGCTCTTTCATTCATCACGCCACTCATCAACAACAGGCCATATGTTTACTTTGTAGAGCTATTTTATCCCCGTCTGCTCAGCGCCTGTCTCTATATGGAACTACTCTGATGTGTCTGAGGGCTCTTTTTCAAAGTATCGCTGCAAAATTAAAGGACAGGGTTATTATTGTTATTTGGATTAGTTCAGTTAATGATGAGAGATAAAAATGTACGACTCTAAACAGGGTTGAAGGTAGCGGTGACCAGACTCGTAATTGGAGAAGTGTGTATTCTGGATCTCAGGCGACCTCCAACCACACAACGTTCTGCATTCAGAAAAGGTAGGTGAGCTGGACCAGACTTTAAGCTGTCTGGTTGGAAAACCACTTTACAAACCAAACCACCCTGTCATATTACTATGACAAACAAGTTGTTTGCTTGGTTGTAATGTAAATACTTCTTGGATAACTTTAAATAGCCTTGGAAAATGACTTCACTTAACCCCTTTTATCTTTTTCTTTGTTCCACACATTCTTACCTCCATGGTCTTCTCTAGTAGGCACATGCTGACAGCTCTCTCTGCCCCTATGGGAAGTCTGTCAGCTTGTTGCAGTCTGACTTAACCCAAGGAAGTAAAATGAGGCTGTTATCTGCTTAAGGCTGGAGACGTTTTTGTCTTTGATTCGGGGCGACCACAGTGAAGGTGTTGGAGGTGAGACAGGCAGACGACCAGCAGAGAGGCAGTGGGAACGGAGGAATGAGCAGACTGTAAAGGTTGCCCTCTGGCTGTCTGTTTGATAGTGTTCACAGGATAGCACTAGAATGAGGTGTGAGAGAATGTCTCATCCTCCAAGCAACACTATTGTTAAGGGAGACATTAGCTCTGAATCGGTTTAATCCTTAAGTAAATCTAGTTTGGTGGAGGTAACCAAGACTGAGGATGTGGAAATGGAAACATGTTATTACTAATTGCTGTATGAATATATGGGAACGTTCACTGTCTTGAAGTACCGGTAGTGCTTTTTGGCAATTAGGGCTGGAAGATTAATTGCAATCGTATCGAAATTGCAAATTCAATGGTTGCAAATTGCAAAGGATGCCATTTTTTAAGTACCATAATTTCCTCTACAAACAACTAAATATTTTGTCTTAGTCTGCATAAAAACTGCTAATCCCGTAGTTTGCAGTAGTAATAGCGCTGGCCTATTTGCAGTCACAAAATATTTACAGCAATTGTAACATTTGTATTTCAATTCAATTCACATTTTTATAGCAAATCATTTTCAGTGGAATGTCAATAACAACCCTTTTTCTATATTTACTTTTTTTTGCCACTTTTCTACCTCCAATAGGGGATTTTAAAAAAAAATAAAAAAATCGAGTGACTCAAGGACATTGAGGCCTTAAAAAGGGGTGGCTTGTGCTGCCAGATGCCTGCGCACAATAGAGACGACACTTGAGTGAGACTGATGGGAGCAGCTTATTGGAAGTCAAGTCAAGCATGCTTCATCCATCCCTTCCTTCTTTACTCTCTCCTCGTTTCCTTTCCTCCCTCCTCTGTGTCGCGTCCTATCTCTCGCTCGTTCCTCCCAGATGTGGCACATTAATTCCACATCTGCTATCCCTATTACTGTTCACCGTCACAGCTTGCGCACGCTCATTTGTGTCTTCTGTATGTCTCTATATATGAGTTTGTGTGACTGAAGCGTGGCAGATGCTCGTAGCCATCCACTTCTCAGCCCAACTACAGTAGTGTTTCGAGGACCAGTGGGTAGAACAGTTATTCGTGGAGAAGTCATTGTGCATGTCTGTTACACATAAGGGAGCACTCAAGACATCAGCCAAAGCCCTCTTTACATTTAGGAGAGATTTCAATAATCCATGCTCCTTAGTGGGCTGTATATTTCCGACACATTTCTCCGGTTACTCAAGCCTGATGGACACTATCAGTTTGACTCTGGAGCGGGGCCATGGCATGCAGCTCTTTGAATTGAATTGTTTTGTCAAAAACATATATTTTTTATTTCAATACACTTGACGTTGCTTAATCTTTGAATGACTTGTTTATCTGCTGTATAGATTTGGGAGAAAATGTCCATACAATGAAATGCCTTGCCTGCTGGAATTCCATTTGAGCATACATGGGTTTTCAAGAGTGATGAAAAAATTGCATTAGAATTCAAAACAAAATATGCTATATTTTGATTGTGAAAGTCTTCCAAATCTGGCAAAGAACAGAAAGCTGAATAGTAGTAATTTTATGTGCAATTTGTATTATAAAAATACATAATAATAATATAATATTTTTTAAGGTGGAAATGATGTAGTAAATAGTTATTTTGCTTGTAATAAGACAGTTGATTGGACTATAAAGAATGCCAATTCAGGTGTAAACGAAACTGCAAACAGCAGAAATAAACATCAAAATAATAAGTTCTCACTGAATGCTGATCTGTGATAAACTGCTGTATTTCCAGTCATTTATTGTGTGAAGCCAACAAACTTAGCAAATCAAGAGTAGTGCACATTAGCATAGACTATTTCCTATTTATCGACACATGGCACTTGCATAAAGACCAAAAATATTATATTTCTAGTGCGTAATGCATATAACATTAATCACCCCAATGCATTGCAAAAGGGACGTCAGTCGCGATGTAGAAGTGCAGAGAAAGTTTTTAAAGAAAGCTCACAATCAACCGGAAGTAGTTTCTTGTTTAATCAAGCTTTAGCCACGTCACTGATATCTGCCTTTTGACGAAGTCATATAATAAGGTAAAGCGATTTAGATATTGAGTAAACAATTAGTTATGTGTGAGTGACGTCTGCTGCTCCACATAGGAGGACCCTGCAAGCCAACCCTGCATTGGAAACAGAGACCACCCATTAACAGAACGGCGTTCGAGACACAGTGACAGCGGTCTGGGGGACCTGGGACAGTCAAAAACGTGCCTATAAAGTTTTGTATTGAATGTTGGTTTTCTCGACTATAACAATTGTTAGAGGGCTTACAATTCTTACATATAAGTCGCTGTACCAATGCTGGCGCTAAATTCAGCACAAACTGGAGAAAAACAGTTGCTTAGCGACGAACATGATGCATATTTTTTATGGCAGACTGTTTTGGCATTTGTATAACAGTGCATAACTCCTCCAAAAAATAATGTTTAAACTCCCACACATACACATAAATATTTAATTTGTTTACTCTCTTGTAATTATGACTGCCGCTTCATGTCTAAGTAAGTGTGTCGGTCTATGCTGGACTTTAATAAGCTAGACCTGCATGTATCCAAACTCATCAGTGGGATTCTGTGCTGTTGCTTTGGACTAATCTCCAAGTTTGTTCATTCATCGCTGGCTTCTTAAAAGTATAACTTAAAAGTAGATTGAAATTGTGTTGTTGCCTTCTTAAGTTTACGCCTGCATATGGAGTCAAAAGGCAATTTGGTGGAGAACTGCGGTTTAGTTGCAATTGAATGATTTGTGGCGGCTTGATGCACCTGGGAAAACTGACATTTCCACCTGAATTTGAATATTATGGGAGCTGCATCTGTTCCTTTGCTGTTTAAGGCTCTGTGCTGTTGATTTTAAAGGACAAGTTTAATTTTCCACATCAGATATAATTAGATGGCACAGAAAATAAAATGGGTGTAAACATTTAGTGACTATGTCTCGAGAAGTCCCATGTTGAAATCATTGTATTATGTAGTACAAACTAATTTTTTAGTATTCCAAATTTACCTGTGATACATTTGCTACTGTCTTGAAATGTTTTCTTTTTGTGAAAAAAAAAAAAAAGAAAAGAAAACATTGCACCTTTTTTTGTTAACTACATTACACAAAAAGAAAGTAAAAAGAAAGAACACATTATATTTACATTACTATGCATATTTGCTTGAGCATTTGAATGAATAGTTTTGGACCAAAATTGTACACTGACTTGTCTATCAGCTGTTTTCCAGATTAAACTATATGCTTAAGATAAAACAAAAGTAAGTGTCGGAGGAATGGAAGCGACAATGATCTTCCGCCACCACAGCTGCAGCTTTAATTTTGCGATTCCCAGTTGCATTATTCTTTTTATTTAACATTTTTCAAAGTGACAGTATTCCCATTTACTCAAAACATTTTCATATTTCTCTCTTAATGCGTGATCAATAAAGAAGTGAATTGAATTGACACAGCGTCTCCTAAGAATTATAAGGTTCTAGCTGTGCTCAAGGTAGTTCTGAGATGTTTAAGTTTATTTTTGACCACTTGTACAGCAAATATGTTAGAGGAATAACACTGATGTGGGAATAAAGGGTTTAAATATTATAATTTTTTTCATGTGGGTGTTTTTGGAAGTGATCGTTTGGAGATCAGATTTGTAAATGTGTTTTTGTCATTCATAACTCAAAATAAATATTCTAACATAAAGATTTTACCTGAAACGACAGCGATTTATGCTGTTTATATGTATTTTATGTTCTGATTGGTTCAGGCAGATCCTTACGGGAATCTTGTAAACCCAAGAGATTCTTTTGAAATTGAAACTGTTTTTGCTCATAAAATCCACAAAATGCACCAGCTCTATAAAATGTGGATATAATGTACAGAAGTGACCCAGTAGGTTGACCAGTAGGTTTTAGTTCAGTAAATATTCAACTTGAATGCTGCTTTTGCTGGAGCATTTATCACCAGTCCACTATACCTTTTGAATCCATACTGAAATGGAAAAAGTCTAACTGAGTAGGAGTTGAATTGTTGCATATGCCTGTCCCTCTTCTCCATACACCCACTACCCCAGTTTCTCCTCATTGCTAATAGCTGCCACTTCTGTCACATTGCTTTCTGACAGTCCACAGCATCTTGGCTCTGAAGGATTACTGCGCTGGCCGGGAAAATCCTCGCTCACAAACAGATAGGGTTGGATGTGCACTCGCAACTCTTAAGCTTGGGTCCGCAACGAGCCGTTCAGAGCGTGGTAGAGAGCTGAACATGGGGAATACTGTCCTGTTGTATGATGTGAGAGCCGTGACCCAGCCCTGCTTGCACCAGATAACAGAATTACTGCAAATTGAACTTTAAGGCCTTTTTCTTCTTTTTGCTGTTTTTTTTTTTTTCTTTTCTCTCACACTGAATCACTCCATCTGTCCCACTGATACATCAATCCCGGCTTTTGACAGGATTTATGACAACGCTCAAATCATGTCCTGGTGTTCAGGAAAAAATAAAACATGAGAAAGGAACCAGCTGGTGCACCTTTTTGAGGTTTAACAGGTAGCTCTAAAAGTAAGATTCAATTCCTGTTTATGGGTTTCAGTTTCTTGTTTATAGATGCCATTTTGAGTACTTTTTACCCTTCAAAAGATAGTACATTTGGAATAGTTGTCGGAAATCATGGTTATTGTAATATTTTACACAGACAAGATCTTGAACAAAAGCCATAAGCCAGCTTTTATAAGAACAGAAGTCAAGTCATTCAGAGTCCGGCTCTAACACTTACCATTGATTTTTCTCAAAGGTATAGTCAACAACCTTTTAGCCTTTTACTGTCTCAGCTCTGTGTGACCAGACGAATACAATTGGTTCATGTATTCTGTTTATATAGAGCACAATGCCAGGTATTTGTAGCAATTGCTCAAAATAATAACTGACAAATGTGGTTCAAAGAAAGTGATGCATGTTTAGAGTAATCCTTTATTGTCCTGTAATTTAAGTTTGAGTGCTCAGAATTTTTTTCACCTGCCCCCTATCCCCACCCACATCCCTGTACATAGTTATTATTATTTGAAAAATTAAGGCACATGTAGGGTTCTAAAATGTCACTTTGCCACTTTTAAAAACATGTCAATGAGAAACCTGCTTCTTGTTAGGGTGAAACGTCACTTATCAGTTCCACAGTTTTGAACAGTTTTGAACAGGAAATCATAGGACCTGTTTCTATTATTATCCAGTTCTAGATCTGTATTGCAGTTAACAATGGACAAAATGTAAAGTGATCAAATCTACTTATGTTACAGTTCAATACTAAGTACCTGAAAAAAGCATAATATCTATCAATCTAATCTAATCTGATACTCAAGTGTTGTTAATAAGAGAAACGACACCAAGTGGCTATATAATGTTGAACACAAAATCCAAAAAAGAAAGAGAGAAAGTAGTAGGAAAATGTCAGGAAGAAGACCTGAGGGAAGGCCTTGCTCTCTCAGCACATTCTTTAATTAGGAAATATAATATTGGGAGAGGATTGAGGTGGATCAAATGCAGCAGATAATGGTTTTATCTATGACCACTGCACAATTATAGATGCATCGGCTTCCAGGAGTGAGAGGAACAAAAAAGCTCCAGGCTATGACTTCCACAATGAAATTAAACCGAATTGTATGGAATACTCTTGCATTATTAAACCCTGCCATTAAAGGCAGAAGACAGAGGAGTGTCTATTAGCATAGAAGTGGGTTCAGGGCCTGGAGGGACGACCAACACTACTAGAGAAATTCATCAAACTAACTGCGCACATCAGACTTGTATTGTTAAAATGATGGATGGATTTTTAGCAGGCACAAATGAATTAGTCAGCATGTGTCAGATTAAATGCTACAGACTGATAATGGGATTGTAATTATATATTTAATTGGAAAATTTAAAAAGATTATAAACAAGCCACACAAATAACAATTAAAATGTTGGAGAGAAAAAATATAAATTGGTGAAAAGAAAATTGCTCATAAATAATAACATAATCCAGTTTCATAATTTGTTCCTTTTTATGAATATTTAACTTCAGTTTCACAGATCTTAACTGCAGTCCACATTAGGGATCGTCCAATACCGATAGCCGATATATGGCCTGCTGCTTTGGTTGATATATTTGTAGATTTTATCGGTATTGCCAATCCACAAGGTCACAAATGGACTTTTCACTGTAGTAAAAATGAAAACAAAACATTGTTTGCAGTCAATGTGGTTGAGTTGTCTTTTGTCAGTTTTGTGGGCCCATTACTTGTACAGGAAAGATTTCTCCATTAGGAGACAAAAAAGGCTAATCGAATATATCTAAAATGTATCTATCTGGGATCTTATTTATGCCACGATTGTGTAAAAAATGCAGACATTTGTTTTAGCCTAATTGTTCTTCTATTTCCATTTTTATTCATTAGTCAGATCAAAAAGACAAATCTGATGCACCGAGAACACACTAGGAATGACAGATGGAGCACCTCCCAAAAAATATCACTGCCAAGTAAAAATCGTTGATACCGAAGCTGGAAGCGATATCGCCTATCTCTCATCCACATCTCAAGAGACCTTTAAAACCTGTGGGTGGTTTATTCTTACCCTTAAACAAGAAACATTTGCTCTACATTCATGTGCCATACTCAGCTTCTCTGTAACTGTCATGAATTCGACACAAAAACTCTATACTCTAGAATTATTTTTCACTTTAAAGGTCCACTATGTAACTTTCTCCATTCAGATGTTATTTGAATGTTAAACAGTATGGCATTCAACTTTTCTATCTCCATGGAGACAAGCAGATGGCGCCACCAAGCCATGTTACTGATCAGATCTGTGGAGAGGCGGCCCTGCTCACAGTCAGAATGCATGTCTTTTTTGAGGATTTTTTTGAACGACAAGAACAGCTGCAATTGAATAAAGCAATAACATCTGGTAGATGACCTTCCTCTAGAAAAGTTCTAGTGCACCCTTAAAATATTCTACTGTGCAGCCGGCCTAAACTCATGCTTGCATATCAATTTGTAGAAAAAGATTCAGTTGTAGTCATCTGGACTCTGTTGGACAATCACTTTGTCCTATTTTAACTGGAGAGAACATCAACACTCCCTCAGTGACCGCGCTATCATGTCTGTGAGTCTTGCTTTTGTTCTTATGTCTGCTGCCCCTCACTCTCAGCCCGTTTGCCAAATTTGAGGCTTGTTGTCATCGTAACCACGCATATCTTTCTACTTCTTTGTCCTTGCCTTTCACTTTTTTGTAATCTTTTTCTCTTTTGCAGTTGATGGGATAAATACTTATTCCATGAGGATGCAGTTAAGACTGACAATACTGTTGCTGTAGTGTAGTTGATGGGAGGAAGAATTGATTGTGACTCTTTTACTATTGTTCTGGGAGAGAAGCATGGATGGTTGTTGTCCCTGTGTGGTCTTCCATACATGTTATAGTCAGGATTAAAATGACAGGCTTCCAAACCTATTAAGCTTTCTTGGTGAAGGATTGCTGGCTGTATATTCATATTCTTTTTCAATCAAGAGCAAAGAACAAAGAGTTTCCAAGGATTTGTTTATCGCCACAATAAAAAGTATAATTTTTTAGTCAACTTTTATGATACACCATTACAGCTTGTGTTCATGTTATGATTTTAGTGTTCAAAAGTGCAAGTTCTTCAAATTGTTAGTATATTTATGGAGAAGGACATCACAAATAGAGTTGAATGTACATTTTACTGTACATTTCACCACTATCTAATGCAACTTGGTTTGTATTCTTTCTTCTATTTCACTAAACTCCATGTCCTAAACCTTCCCATTCTCCATGTTCATCCTCTTTCCCACTGTTCCACAATTACAAATCTCCTGCTGCCACATGGCCAATCCTATAATGGGCTAAAGAAGATGTTTTCTCTTTCTCTGCTCCTCATTCACACAGACATTATGCACATTAGTAACTGTGGGACAAATTATGGGGGACCTCTTTAGGGTTGTCCTGTGAGAAGGTCCAGAGAAGGAGCTGCTGTTTTGCATGGCAATAGCTTTGATAGTATGTGTGGATGAAATCACATACACACTGACTGTGAAGGAGGTGGGCCCATGGATAATTG
>BJKM01000377.1:410000-440000 GCA_015082035.1 Chaenogobius annularis | reverse complement strand
AATCAAGATGTTGACATGAGCAATCTGAAAATTCTGGTCTGTTTGTTTTCTTTTTAATATTGTAATTATTATAATAATTCTTATAAAAATAATGATGATAATAATAATAACTAACAACCAACAACTAACAATAATCAACAATAATAATAACAACTAACAATAATCAACAATAATAATAACAACTAACAATAATAAACAATAATAATAATAACAACT
Source organism: Chaenogobius annularis (assembly GCA_015082035.1). NCBI lineage: Eukaryota > Metazoa > Chordata > Actinopteri > Gobiiformes > Gobiidae > Chaenogobius > Chaenogobius annularis. The sequence goes on along the minus strand of BJKM01000377.1, from coordinate 439,784 downwards.
AACAATAATCAACAACAATAATAATAAAAATAACAACACCTAACAATAGTCAACAACAATAATAATACAAATAACAGCAACTAACAATAATCAACAGCAATAATAATAAAAATAACAACAACTAACAATAATCAACAGCAATAATAATAAAAATAACAACAACTAACAATAATCAACAGCAATAAAAATAACAACAACAATAATAACAACAATAATAATAATACAAAATGTATTTAAATGGAATATAAAATAATTTGATGAATTTTGCCACATTTGTTCTTTTAAATCACAAGTCTGTTTGAAGACTAGGGATAGATCAATATATCGGGCCAATATTTTGCCATTTGGGTAAATAAATCCAAATTGATCCTATATATTGGCAGACCTTATCGTCCATTGGTTTCTGTGGATTCTAAACTGTCAGTATCGGCATCGGCCATGAAAAACCTATCGGTCGATCTCTGTCTGATGCACTGAGGACAAATCGGTTCAGTGTAGATATCAATGCAGATCTGGCAACCCTCTTCAATATCAACGATCCTGATACGTTGACCATCCCTATCAAGGTACTCTGTGCTTGGTTTGTTAGCTTTGCAGTCGGTTTTGCAATCATTTTGTGGAACGTCAATTCCCCAGTCTCATCCCCATTTCACACTACACTGTCATGTTTAGTGTTAAGATATATTCCCATTCAGTACTATACATTTAAATATAGAATTTTTTGTCATATTGTGCATGCCTTGTTATCTCCATCTCACTGTGGATACAAGCCACAAGTTCCTGGCCAGTGACAAGTGAGGGATGACTCTTCTCTTATGTACAAACAGTCCATTTCCTTGCTCTGAGTGAGTCGCTCTGCCTTGTGTGCCCCTCTCCGCCTATGTTCATTTCAGGCGTCGGTTTTGTTTGCTGTGGAAATGAGAAATATGTATCAGAGTGACGCGATGTCTCATTTATCACAAGCTTCTGCTGCCCCAGTATCTCTCCCACAGTCACAGTCGCAGATAGGTTTCTGCTTTGTCTGCTGCTGACACTGTCACGAGTGGTCATTGTGCATGTGAGTGCGTCTCATTTCAGCCACAGATAAAGAACAGCCTCCTCACTGTAATTGTATTCTGTCTCCCCCTGCCTGTGAGATGAAAGGTTCAATGAAATGTGTAATCAAAGTGCATATTTTTCTCCTTGCCACATGTGCTGTATAGACATTAAATTAATTTATGCACGGGTCACTATATTTGGTAAATCAGTCAACATCTTAATGGAGACAGGTATTCAACCAAAGATGGCTTCATTGTATTTATTGGCAAACATTTAATAGAATTAGTATTATGATTTGATATAATAATAATAACGGTTTTGTGCAGTAGAAGTGTTGTTCCTTTGATTAGATTATTGGAAAATATCCATGCCTTTTAAAATGATTAACAACAATTAACACAGATAACTTAAAGAAGTAACTTAAGGAAATATTAGGCAACATTAATTTAATGAAAAATTAAATGAGTGATACATGTAGAGCTGTAAAATGTCCTGCATCCACTTTTCAAAAATAAACACGTACATGAAAATCCACTGCTTGTTATGGTGAAATGTCACTATGAAGAGGCGGAGCTTATCAGTTCAGTCCAGTTTTAACAATCCTAATAGTTCAATACTAAGTACCTGGAAAAAAAAGCATAATACGTCTCCTATCATTAACTAATGCTCTAGGCTAACGTAATTTATATAATATATTTCTGATAAAATTACCATTATTTCTCCATCACTGTCCTGTTTGACTTGTTGAGTTTCAATACTCTAAATTGTTTTGATTTTAATGTAACCAAAAAGTTTGTGGATTTTGCCTTCTTTTTTTTTATCCTATAGAGGATGTATCCTCTTTTTGTTTTGAGGGGTAAACATCAGTTAACATGTAATTATCTGAGAGGAAATCTTATTTGTATGTGTTGAAGCTGGACAGTGATCCCAAATCATTTAACCCAAGTGACTGGTCCCATCCATCATGTGGTGCTTGCTAAAGGTTATGTCCAAACACCCAGCCTGTGTTTGGCCCGAGCGCAGAAATAAAGGTGATTATCCTTTATCATCCACAGAGGAGACTTGACATAATTAGTTTTTAAGATCATTTCAACTTTCTGTCCTTGAAGATTGGATCTATCAGCCAATCACGTCTTACCATTCACTCTCTATGATTGGACAAACCTCCTGTCACAACGTGGTCCCCCTCTGTCCATATTGATCAGTCCTGACAATGCCTTCCACCTTGTCCCCTGAAATATCAAACACATGTTGCCTCAGAGGACTGTCAATTGTATGCGATGTATGACTTGTGTCGTCAATTATGTACACGTCAAAAATATAAATAAAATATTACAATGTCAGTCTCTAAACATGTGACAGAAGCAATTATACTCAATGCTACAGCTCATCTACAACTAACTAAAGTCAATTTAATAACATCAAAACTTTAAATGAACTAAATATTGTGTGCAATGCATCTTTCAACAATTAACAACTAACAGATGGTCTCTTCATATCCTTTGCTGATTATCCCATCTGTAATTGACACATGGGACATTGCTTTGCAAGGAATTTTCAGAGACAAACAAGGTCATTTTTCATTACATGGGATGTAGTGCAATTTCGGTTTTTGTGTAATAATAATTTGTGTGCTGTAGGACTTTTTGACAAAACTGGACATATATTTGTTCTTCTTTCAGTCTTATGAATCCAAAGCTCCAAAACACCTGATGCCAATAGTTTCCATGACCCGCAAACGAAGTGATATAGTCAGTGTTTGTAAACGAAATGTTCCAGTTCAGATCAGTTCATTATTTGAGCACATTTCTTTCAGTCACATTGAATTATTATCACACATTTTGAGCAGAAAAGGAGTAGGGAGACGTAAGTTTGTGTACTCCTACCCCTAGTCAGTATGGATTAGGGGTAGGAGTACACAGAGTTTTTTCCAGTCCAGGTTAGTCAGTTCGTTAAACTATACATTTCTACATTAGTAAAGGATAAATAGAATTTATATTTATACATTTAATTATTTATTACTTTTTCATGTTTACCTTTTGTCCCAATACATTCATTTAGCATTATTTGCAGACATGTTACTATTTCCTCTTTGAATGGAAATAGAGCATCAATGGTTACAAGCGATGTGTATCTATAACCAAAGTTACAACTACTACTACTGTTAGAGTATAGACATCATTTTAGCGTTATATTATATTAGTATATTAGTTTAGCTATGTCCTGCAGCTGAGTATAATATCTTTGGTTCCAGACTCCAGTGGTCTGATACTGCGGTCACAAAGGCAGCTGTAATGATTTTGAATTAGAGCGGGACAAGGACAAGGTGGCTCCTCTCCCACCATCATGAACTTCCTAATTACCTGCCATCTCTGCCTTTGTCTGCTGCAGTGCACTCGGAGCTTGTAAAGACTGGCTAGGAGGAGATGAAGAGTTATGGCGGACAGGAGGAGGGAGGTTGAGGGACTGTTGGAAAAGGAGAGAGTGAAAACCAAGTGAAAATCCATATACATGATTTATACGAGTGCGAGTGTGCGCGGTAGGCAGGAGTTATCTTTTATTTATGAGGGCATCAACGGCAAAGCGCCCAGATGTTAAGCTGTGTGGGTATCTCATCTAGCCAACGTCGCGCTCTCTCTACGACAACAATAAAGCTGCAAGGTAGGCTGTTGTGACTCGGGTAGGAGACAGAAAAGGCCTCTTTGTTTGGTGCAACAATGGGAAACTTTACTCAATTTCAACTGTATATGTTGACTGTTGCATCAGAACAAATATTCATTTCTTCTGGGTTGTCTTCTAGCCATGTCACTTCACAACTGTTCTTTCCTTTTGGATGTACTTTGACCCAGACATATACAGTAGCCAGGGTACTGAAGAAGTACTCAATTTTGTTAAGTTACTTTGGAATGAACTGCTTTTGCACATTAGACAGGCCTCTTTTATACCTGTTTTTCAATTAGCTTTTTATCAGTATGATATTTTTACATTTTAATCAGATCTTAAATCTTTAATCAGATTTATTCATGTTTTTTTACACATGTATTATGCTATTCTTGTACAGTGTCGGGCGTTACTAAGTAACACGTTACTGTAATTGGATTACTTAGTAATCTAACGAGTTATAATTTCAAGAAAAAAATCAGATTATAGTTACTTGCCTTAGTTACTATAAATTACTTTTTCCGACCAAAAATACATATTTTGTTCATATACGTAAATGTGCTGTTAAACTGTAACAAAATAGCGTCATGCTGTGCCGCTGTGAACCAAAACAAAACCAACCTGGCCTAGTCGCCTCAACACTGCTGCAGGAGATGCGGAGATGTTTCTAGGGTTTTTTTTTCGTTGTTGATTAGGAAAAATGAAGTAACATGCTTTATTCATTTATTTATTGGTTTATTTGAATAGGGACAGATACAAAAACACTAACTGTAACACAGCAGCCCGTTGCGTGCATCATAGTACTTATAGTCGAGCTAATTCGCAGCTCTTGTCCCTAGAAGGGCTTTTCACACATAAAAAATGGAGATATGTACAACATTAGGACCTGGACAAGGAAAGATACATTTGAAACACATTAAACGTGAGTGCAGTGATGCTTGGCAATCCAAGATTTAGTTTATTTTTTGAAGATTCCAAATTTTTTAATGGATTTTAATTTTCACTGCGGAAATGTTTAATGGAGCAGACTCTGAGTCCAGAACAGCGCAGTCACAGAAACGAGACGATCGTTGTATTTTTCGTGAAAGTGCAACCTCGTCTTTTACAAGATTGACTGGCTTCATATTAGCTCCAAACACTAAACTTAAACAGGTCCACACTTAGGCCAGTTCTTGCTGCCCAGCGTGGATCTGTTTGTCTGCTCCTTTTGTGATTCATTTCTGAACTCATTCAGTTTCTATTACACAGTGCACAACGTCAATGTGCACAGCTATTATAATAATGCCTTAAAAAGACAATCGATCTAGTAAAACCAAAACAGGGGGAGCTCAGATATGAAGCATACAAAAACATCTGAAAGATCCAACTATAAATGTGGTCCTATTTGATATTGGTCTTTATTATTATTTTTTATTATTAATAATAATAATAATAATAGTAATAATAAGCGGAAAGATTTCAAACTCTCATCATTTATATATTTCACTTTTTACAAGGTAACTAAAGTAATCAGTAATACTTTGTATTGAAGTCATCAAGAGTAGTAATCTGATTACTTTTTGCAGGAGTAATCATCTTTGTAGTTTTTAAAGTGCCTTATAAATAAAGTTGCAGGTGCCGTAAAAGTACAGATACAGGACTGAAAAAAAATCTACTGAAGTAAAAGTATTGACGTATCAGTTGAACAATTTACTTTTAGAGTAAGATGTAAATCTATTTCAGACAACTATTTTTAAAGCGTCAAAGGTATAGTGAACTGGATAAAACTGTGGGCTGATTTTTTTTTTTTTTTCAACGCTACGGAATCCTTTTTCTTTTTGTTGCTCAAAGTTGGACTATAACATGATAACATAAAAAAGTAAAAGTATCCACTAAAACATGTACTCAAGTAAAGTACAGATAAATAATCATTTTATTTACAGTACTTTTACTTTTGTACTTTTTGTACGTTTCTTTCCGCCACTGCATTCTAACCCATCACAGATTGGCTTAATTTCTCTTCAAATTGGAAAAAAATTTACCACCCGGATCACAAAATTATTTGCCGTGTACCAGATGCCTTCCCTAACATAATTATTACATTTTTCAACAAAGAAGCTTGTTTCTGCATTAAAATATGAGATGTTGTCTATTGGATAAACAAAGATCAAATGATGCCCCTTTTTGGGTCTTTCGTAAAGTTGGCAAGTGTAACTTTTAGATTCTCTGACCTCTATTTATCCAAATGGAAACTTGATAGCATCATTACCAGACCTGCTCATATTTTCACTTTTCCTAGACACACTTGTTGTTCCCTCGTCTGTCAACAGCTCATCAGAAAGGGGCACCACGGATTCATTATGTAAATCAAGCCCTCATTGTCAACTTCCGATGCAGGATCTTCACTCCGAGAATCATCATCATCCATCTAACCTCACATTAACACGGCGGCGATATGAAAAACATGCCTCGCGCCCCAAATGGCTCTAATAAAAATGGCCTCTAATGTTGTTGCGGGAAGGCGGAGGTTGGCAGAGGCTGTGTATGCCTTTTCATAACAGTGCGATCTCGGTGACAAATGCCCAACAGCCCGAGGGTGGGAGAGCCCAGCGCAGATATGTGAACTGTAACAGGGAAGGAAAAGGTTACAGTGTGACCGGGGCACCCAAAGCCTCAAGCAAAGAAGCCAGTCCGTGGCTTTTGTTGTGTAACTCTGGTGTCTTTACACGCGACAGCTGTGGTCTGTCTAGAGGAATTGTTTTTTGTTTTTGGCCAATGACTAGAAAAATAATTCTTCTAGCGTTTCTATTCATATTACACCAATGAAGACTAAGATCTGCCCAGTTTGGAATGTACTCTCAAAAAATAAAATATTACCCCACATTATTTTATGTTGATCCTATTTTAATGGAATAAGGACGTAATATATTTAAATAGGGTCAACATACATTTTTTGAGATTGGATGTGAATGTATGCAAGGTGAGGCACTGCAGGTGAATAAAAACTTGTTTTAGATACATACATTTCAAACTTCTACTAGATTTACTAACATAATTGTAAGTTTTATCATAATGTCGGTGTGGTGTAAATCCTCATACCCTCATTCGTCCAGGAGTGTTCCATTGTCGAAAAAGATTCAGTTGTAGTCATCTGGACTCTGTTTTAGAAAAAACGAAACGTTTCAACTCTCATCCAAGAGTCATTCTCAATCTGTGAAACAAGTCTGAGAACTCCTGTTTTTATCCTACTCTGTGAGAGCCCTGCCCACAGGGCGGGCGGGACCTCCTGCTCATCTTGGATGAGAGTTGAAACGTTTTGTTTTTTCTAAAACAGAGTCCAGATGACTACAACTGAATCTTTTTCGACAATGTTTATCATAATGTCATGTTTTCATATAAAATGTGAAAGCTTAGTATGAGAGCAAACTAACAACAAAAAAAACATTAAAAAGGCATCAACTTTTGTCTGTAATGTCTCACTCACACAGTGTGTAACTTTAACTTTAACATATCTATCTGCATAGAGAATGTTCCGAAGTATGATTTTAACTTTCTATTTCTATGGAATATATCGGTGAATTTCCAGCTTCAGAAAGTTACTTACTGTGCTTTCAATTATGCAGGTGTAAATGTATTTTTATTGTTATTCTTATAAGATTCTCCATGTACCTTTATATAACTCGACACATTAGATTTTGAGGACTTAATTTCCATTCAGGCATTAACTATTTCTTTGGTTTAATCAAAGGAATCAGATCACACGGTTGGAGAACAGCGAGAAGCAGCCTGTTAACTCAGCCCCTCCATTATCTCAATTGAGCCGCATAGTTACCGTAAATGGATGGTATTAACGTGTCAATTCCTTGGTCCATGGTGCCAACTCTTATACGTTATAAAACACTTTCAATATTCGGTGCTGAGCTGCAGCTTCTTAATGGCTCGATGGCTATTAGCAATTAGCGAAAATGAGAAGGGTTTTGCCAAAGTGTCCTCTAGTGTCAGTCTGGGATTTCAAAGTATCTTAATCAGCTTTAAGGGTGAATGAAGAGATCCACAAACATTTTCGGTTCAGCTCATTTTATTGTCACTAGGTTGATAAGATAAATCCGTATACGTTTCTTCCCAACGTTGTGAAAGGTATCATCTAGTGCTGGCAAACACACAATGTCTACTGTCTGTTTTGTGTCTGTCTGCGTGTGCAAGATGCAGACAATAGAGCCGCTCCCTCTTGGTTACACTTGTATGACCGGGTACAATAACATTCAAAAGCAGCAAGTGTGGAACAGCATCTGATGAAATATTATTCTGTGTTTTGTCCATGGAGATGTTTATATCAGAAAGTGTAATTCACTTTATGAGTTTTATGAGCAGATCTGTGAGGATGTGACCAAAATTAATAACAAAGAATCCAATGAGGAAGAGCTGTAATACTGCTGTGTTTATTTAAGAACGTAAACCCATGCTTACAATCTGTATCGTTGTTCAAGCACACATATGAGAAAATAGCTATAGAACAAAAACTATGTATATGCATAAAAACAAACCAAAAATGTACAGATTTTTTTTTCATAAATATATTGCCTGTGTCACCATGGATTACATGCAATACTGTATTAATTTCTAGTGTTGTTGTTATTGTATGTTGCTGGATCTGTCTGTCCTCTCTTTTTCAGAGAATTAGGCAATCGGCCATCTGCACAATGGTTATAAACACAGCGATAATCTGATAATTATCTGATTTCTGGCGTTCTCAGATTATTGTTTATATATTATGATTACTGTATTATATATATGAGTAATCTGATTTCTTTCATATTACTCAAAACGTTGCAAGTTTTCACATGGAAATCTTTTTTTTTTTTTTATTCAAACTAATGTGTCAGACAAAATGAAAGAACATTCTAAATATTGAAATAGTAACTTTAAAATGAATTGTACTTTGTTTTCCAAATACAGCGGTCACTCTAAAAAAAACACTGACATATGTCACTAGCTGTATTTTTGTAGTTTATATTTCTTTTTTAAACACGCACCAAAATTCTTTCATATTTGGGTTAATCTCGTCATCTGATTTTTACTGGCCATGTAAATGTTCCCAGTGTTGACATAACGGCATATTTCGTACATTTCATAGTAAAATGGGCTGGAATGGATGAATAATGTACAACTAATATATAAATGGTATTAGCATTAATATTTAAACTGTCAGAATTGTTTATTTTGATTATCATTTTCCTTAAAACAACAGTCAAATCATTCAGTATTTATAAATTCTATAATAGAAGCTCAAATATTGCATTTTATGAAATTTCTCTGCCTTATAAACATCAATTTCCTCACAAAAAATGAAATGTCTTAGAATAACAAAGCTATACTGTGACATTACATTGAGATAAGAGCAGAAGCAATGTTAAGCTGTAGCTGTTGTTATTGCACCCGCTCGCACATGCCATCCGGCTGTGCACTCCCTGTAGACCGTCCATTATCATAATATCCCTGAGCATAGCACTCGCCCCGAAGGCCAATCGGGTCGCTCCGTCTCCACGCCTCTAATAATGGAGAGTACCAGTGAGCCCCAGCAGGCCGATAGTCTGCTTAGCACTGCGGTCATTAGGAAGATTGTGAACAACTGTGATATGTCAAGTGCACATGTGTTACTGTCGACATGTGCGAGTGCATTCATTTATTGAGGCTTTAATGGGATTTCAGAAGGAGATTGTGTTGTGGAGTTTACAGTAGGCGCCAACCACAGCGTGAATTATTAAGTATATGTGTAGACAAAGAGTTGAGTTCAAAGCTCACAATCACCAGAAACGATATGTGAACTTGTACTGCTAACTTCGCACAAAATCAAAAATATTTACATTACAAATATATTCTTGTGTTAATAGTCCAGTGAAGTTTATTTGGTCTTCTGAAAATGTATTCAAAAGGGTATTTTTTCAGACCAGGGTTTGTTTTGTTTATCTGATGGATTCGAATGCTGACTCTCAATTTTCTTCAGAATTGTCACGTGATGTTGCTTCGACGTGTCAACTGATGTACACAGGTTATAGCAGCAGGGGAAGCATGACAGTGCCATCGGCAGTCTGAATTCGTGAGGACGGCATCCCAGGTGTGAGAGAGTAAAAAGTCCCCTTCGTCTCGGTTCATAATCCCATGGCCATGTTTCTGTATTTCAATTGCCTCCTTAATCCATCGACGATGTTTGTTGTCCTCCATCCCAGTCCATCATGTGATTCTCTCTTACAGTGATCAGAAATGGTCAATGTGAGTTGAGTTATTACTATTACTTTTATGGTTATGAGTATACCATAACTACAATTAGAACATTGCAAATATAAGTATTCTTCACACAAATATCTGTACGGAAGAGGATACTGTGAGGGTTTATAGAAACTATAAATGCTATTGTTACTTCTTAAATACTCCAATACTATTATTGCATGTACCTTGTAGAATATGCTATCCTAATCTGTTCTGAAGTTATACATATATTATCACATCTAATATCTCTTCTCCTTGTAATATCACTGAATCTTGTTCAAAGCTTTGATAGAGTTTAATAAATTCACAGGTTGCAACTGAGGCTATTATTCTTGACTATGAAGGCCTGTTTATAGATTCAGTCATAATCTATGCTATTTGTAGTGTGTTGTTATTTTACAGTAGTTGCCTACACAGCATGAATTATTTAATAGTTACAAAGACAAAGAGTTTAAAGCCTCCCAACAAAAAATAGCAACAACTTGTCTTGCAACTGTGAACTCCTAAAGTGTCTGATAATTACACATAACTGGCCAATAAAATGTGAGCTCCCGCACATTTTTTTTTTTTTCACCAAAATGCAATTCTCAAGTCTGTATGGTTTTAAATAAGAAGCCATCCACACTGCCTGCTGCTGCTTGTATTTTCTCTCTCACAGAGCCTTAATTTAATTTCCCAGTGTTTGCTTTCAAATGAGACAAGGTCATTTGCATTCAGGTTTTTCTAAGATGCTCTTCAGTGCAAAGTAGCAGACACAGAGGTAGGAGAAATCACAAATGGCTTATGTTTAAATGAAGTGTTTTGTTTGGCACTGGCAAGGCTTATAACCCTGAGTTTCACTGTAGAGGGTTTGTACGTCATCAGAAGTGGAGAAGCAGCTGAAATAATGTCACTAATATTTCAAGGACTACAGCTTCCGCTCGTACTTGTGCTATTACTACAGCAACTTTTCCAATATAACACCACAATATGAAAACTATAAGGAAACTTAAAACGGTGCAAACAAAGAGATAAACAGGACAGGCTATCATCAGGAGGTTCCGCCAATGGGCAAGGCTTACGCAGCTCAGAGTAGGAGAAGTGTCAGAGTTCTGAGACTAGATTCTTGGATGAGACTCGAAACGTCTCAGTGTCCAGATTACTACAACTAAATCTTTTTCTATACCACTACATAGTATTGCTATTGCTGTGTACTGCACATTTTACAGTTCTTATGCAGAATTGTCTGTTTTCTTCTTTACAAATACAATTCCCATTACAAGAGCGTTATCTATAAATTGTTACTACTATAGTTTGAACTGCAATATGCCGTAAAGTTTTGAGTTCAAGTCCTGACTTTGAACAAACAATAATAAACTTCTAGAAACATTGAGAAATTGATTGACAAAAAAATCTGGACAATTCTTTATCAAGATCACCACATAACATTCCTTAACAGTATAAAACATCAGATACGTTTACTTTTTACTCTAAAAGTACAATGCCTTTACTAGTACATTTTCTGCCTCTGTGTATCTATACTTTTACTTAAGAAACAAAACTGAGTAGCTATACTTCTACCATCACTGCTTGAACCTTAGTCACAATAGACAAAGCCACTCTTAAAGTACTTGAACTACTTTTACTGCTTCGGAAACTACCGGTACTACTATAACTACAGCTACATTTTCTTGATTACAGCTACCACGGCTTCACTGCTTCTACCTCACTTACAAACTGCAGGGTGAACCCAAACTTTCTGCTTGCACCATGAGCATGGTTCCCACTAAAGCAACGATGAAGCAAAACATTTCAATGTAGCAGTATAGTACATATATCTAAATTAAGTCCCTGATCCAAGAGGAAAATGTCCCTCTTTGGCGTCTGTAGATGTTTTGGTTACTCTCCTCTTTGCTTTCCCACATAAGCCTGCACAGTGTGGACAAGCCTATAAAAAGCCAAGGTGTGCTTTTGACCGAGCTGCCTGTCACTGTGATTGGTTGGCTGTTTGGAATCAATAGAGCCTGGTGCCACGGGCCTTTCCTCTAAATCTATACAGTCAGAGATGGCACCTGTTGTTTAAATGTCTGCTGTTTAGTAACCCATCCATCAGAGAATAAGAGAATGGCGTTTTGACTAAACTTTGCATGGATAATGAGCAACGGCTGAATGTTGTTGAAGCCAAATACTTACTAACACTGTATAAGCCTGGTTTATTCCATTGACTAACTTATTAAGTGGTATAGTTTTAGCAGTGCAGTGACCAGTCATATTTTTATCTGTTTTACTTGAAACTTGGAAACATTTGGAGGGCATTTGCTGTAACTTGAAAGGGTAATGGTGCTACTCGAATCCAAAATGTTCAAGTCCATAGCAAGTCATTTAAATTACTAGCAAAAACTATTTGTAAAAATGTGTATGTGTAATGTGAGAAAGTAGGGGAGGACCAAAAACATGTAGGGTTATAACAAATACTTTAATTCAACATTTTCTGATAATTCTTTAATTTTTGTATTCTTTTTGAAAACTTATGAATCTGTAATAAATTTAAGCTTTGAGATAAAAAATTCTGGGATAATTTTTACTTTTAGCAGGTAACTGTACTTTCTACTTCACTACATTTTTGAACTGGAATGAAAAGTAGAGAGTACTTTTCTTTGAGGGGTTATTTTTAGCATGTTTATGGTGACATTCTACATGAGTTTAAATCCCGGATTTGACAAAAATATATACCGTGCATAAAATTCCCTGGAAGAATGTAATTGTTATTTTTTACACATTTTTAAGCTTGAGTATTTTTTTTGTTGCTTTGTTGTTTAGTGTCAGTTTAATTTAGAATTTTGTCTGCAGGTCACAAAGAATTGGCCTTTCACCAGATTTGTGAGGCCAGCCATCAGTTAGCCAGAAAGTGACATTTTGATGTGCATGGCTAATGGGCTTGGCTTGGACATCTCTGGACAGAAACACAAAAGGACATGTCAGGGGCTCGTTATTCCAAGGGCGTGCCTCGACATTGCCAACATACTACAGCTGGCCTGCGGGGCATCTGGAGTAGTGGGTGCAGTGGTGTGGCCTGGCGTGAGTTAGGGGCTACAGGCAGATGGCAGTTGGCTGAGATGGGATGTGCATGGTCAGTGATGTGGGGTAAGGAGCACACCGGGGCATGCTCACACGGCTCTGGTCATATTTACTCAGAGAGGAGCGCTGATGGAGGGGGGTGTGCTGCCGCATATTGAAGAGCTGAAGGAGAAGCCACTAACCAGTCGGGACCGAAACAGTTGGGACTTGTGTTGAGCAATGTTTGATTTAAACTGAGGTGGAAAAGTCATGAGTAACTTAAAGGTGTAACTTTTCTGATGGCAGTATGGCATTAAACGTATTTATCTAGCATTTATTTCATTACCATATAGTTTATTGCTCCAAATTATCTTGAAAAGCATAAATTCTTACTGTGAGCGACAGTAGATCTCCAGGTTTCAACTTTTCCCCAAACAGTTTTTTTTTTTTTTTTCCTGGGCTAAGGACAGGGGAGCTTGGGACATGTCTGAGGACACGGGATGCTGGGACATTACCTAGTCCATTTCAACACTGTTTATTCTGTTTTTCTTCTGTTTTTCACTGTCGCCCCTCGAGGCAACCACTGTTGTGATTTTGAGCGTTACAAAAATACATTTAATTGATTTGAACTTTCTTCTCCAAGTTTAATGCCATACTGTGGAACATTCTAGTGCTACAAGATGCTACAAGATAAACCAATAAACAGCAGGATCCAGGAAGCCTGTGTCCTCCAAATCCTCCAAATCCATTTAATTGTGAGAAAAAGAAAACCTGGTCCTTAACAACTCTAGTCTAAAGCAGGTCTAAACAAGAAGTAAACCAGGTCTTAATTAGAACTAAACCAGCGCTAACTAAAGTGAAAGAAGTAAAAGCGGCGTAAAAATTGACACATTTACAACATTCACTGTGGCACTCAAAACAAGTGTCCGTAGTTAGAATATAATCCAGCATGTCGACGCAGAGTGTGTGCACTGTCAACGGCCACAATCTACTCTCCACACTGACACTTTGATGAAAAAAAAAAAAAGACCTGTTCACTGGTGTGATCTTTGCTGAAGTTAACTTTGATTCTTGAGTTAGTAGCTGAATTCAGAGTATATAAATCTTGTGCCGCCTCAGCCATGAATGGTCAGAGCGTGCATAAACAGGAGCATCATCAGATGCATTGAGCTGCACTACGGCATCACAAAAGCCAACTACTGCACAATTATTGGCACATATTGGGGCATTCATCTCTGTAAATCTGCCTACATTCTAGATAATACCAACAACAGCTCCACGGTAGCAGATGGTGGCCGGGACCCCACAAAGTTCTTTTGGTTATTTGAAGTACAGGAGTCTGCTTTTCTAATTCCTTCATAGTTATTACATGGACATACTATCTAAAATGTGAATGACATCATTTAGGTAGACAACACAAATAAACAATTTTCTTTCTCATATTACTAATAGAGAACCAAACCCAAAATGTTGTTTCACTAAACCTTGAAAGAACATTGTAAACACTATGATTCAATGATAGAAGCTTCTTGACTTTAAACTCAAGAACCATGTTGTGACTATTGACTTCACGAATTGCAAAAGCATTTAATACTTTATTTATTTATGCCTTACCAGATGTAAAACTACTTGACACCTAATCTAAGAATTGCACATGACTTGTAATCTGACATCTGCCCAGCAGCCAATGTATAGTACATAATTTATACACTTCAGTGCTAATGAATGCTTTTAAATTTCAAAAGTTCGAATGCAGTTATCGACCTCTCTGTATGTGGTATAGTGATATTTACTTGAGTCATTCATCACTGGAGCTGTCCACACGTCTGCTTACACGCCTGCATATTCACTTTGTCTTGGCCTCTCAATCGATGCCCGGGTCTCTCACCTCTGCCGCCTCAGCTCGCCGTCACCTCCATCTCCGCTCGGCTCCAGTGAAATTACACTGCCATTATGCCCCTGAACGCACGTTCCGTGGTTCCCAAACTCAGTGGTCAATAAACTAATCACACAGCAAGTACTAGCCAAACACACATCAATGTACCACAATCGCAAATGTCACTGTTAATGAATGTAAATGTATGCAGTGCAAATCCTTCTCACAACTGTATAAACTTGAGTACCACGGCAACTCTCCTGGACTTTGTTTAACTTAGTCCAGATGACCTTTTGACCCCGCTGTGAAATGAAAATT
Organism: Chaenogobius annularis; assembly: GCA_015082035.1. Lineage (NCBI taxonomy): Eukaryota > Metazoa > Chordata > Actinopteri > Gobiiformes > Gobiidae > Chaenogobius > Chaenogobius annularis. The sequence goes on along the minus strand of BJKM01000377.1, from coordinate 424,609 downwards.
AATTCCGCTTAGGAGAAGATCATACTTTGAATCAATACTCAAGTTTGTGTTGGCTTTCCTAATTTCAAGATTTCATGTTGCACATGCACTGTCTACAGCTCATTGCCTCTCATTAAGGCCGGCACCGAATTGAGCGGTTTAATTATCCCAAAACAGAGAGAAGGGATATTACTGGTGACAAACACAACACAATCTACATAAGACTGAGTAGCAGTTAAGTGCTGTGAATATTTTTGCACTTTTGTCTGAATCACTGAAATCCCAATGATTCTAATGAGGAACACACATATAAACACTGAGAGATTTGTTTTAGTGGTAATAAGTGAATTGTTCATTTAATTATTTGTTTTGCTGTTAATTTTTATAACCATCTAAATTCAAAATCTTGGAGTTGAATAAAGAACGAACAATGGTTTTATTTTTGTAATGTTTTAAAAAAATTTAATGATGAGGTTGTTGTTTTGGGATTCTCACTAACCTTGTATGTTTTGTTATTGCCAATGGGTTGAAATTGCTGTTCCTTGCATTTGCACCGCTCCAAGTGTAATTTGGTATGTGTTACTGTTTGTTTGATTAAAGCGTTCCACATGTTTGCTCACTTATGTATTGCTCCTAGCATCCTTTTATAAGCGCTTCACACAACTTTCAGAGGAAGCAAGCAAGTTTTGCCGTCAAGGTAAAGCTAACAACAACGATACACTTCCTGTTTTGTAGAGATTAAAATGCTCTATAATTAGATGCAGACAGCACAATGCGGTCCCATTTTCGATTCCTATATATTTGTTCTAGGGAAAATTAATGTTTATTTTATTACATGAAAAAAATTGGTTATAGCCCCCTTGTTTGTTTGTTTATTTGCTCGGAACAGTGCATGTTAATGAATATACATGATATACATGATACACATGCTGTAAACACACCAGATTGTAGCCATGGCCTAATTTCCATCCATTGTCCCGCATTCACTCGCACAAACACTCTCATTCCTACACCAGCACACTAAATACACCTTAAATGCACCTATACAAATGGATTGACTTTGTGGATGTGACTGGCCGATACACTGTAATCCTAGACGCCATTCTCTTGTCTAGGGCCCCTCTCTGATAGCCGACACCTGATAGGCCCAGTTTCCCCCTGTGTGCTGTGGGCGCTCTCCTCTCTCCATCAGCTCAGTGGGGGATTGCGGTGCGGAGACAGTTCTGGTCTCGTTGCTACTTTTAACGCATGCTAATGGATAATTAGGCATTTCATGACTTAAAGCTCCATGCTTGGTCTCATTACATGCTACCCAGTACTCCCAGAGTGCTGTTGCATTACACTCAGGACATGGGGAAGTCAAACAGTGAGAAGGCATAGATTGGTCTCTCTGCTTCACAGTCAATTTGAACTGTGTTGCGCAATCCCAGTCGCTGGATTTAATGGTATGATAATGGCAACACCCCCATAGTAGTTTATTGGCCTGTTCAAAGTCTCCCTGACATGATAGGGGCCCTACAGATGCCAGCTTAAGTCCTCAGCCAGTCTCCGGGTCATTAAAATACTGTCTGTCAGCCACAGTCCAAATTAGACCCGGCCCTATTACATTTAAAGTGTGAAAGAAAATAGGGGGAGGGGGATTTCCACTGTTGCTTAGCGATAAAGCTGTTATTAGAAAAGGCTGTGAAGATGTTAACCAGTCAATGTGATGAACGGCCCAGTTATCATGGTAATTTGACACAAGGGGAACCAGTGCAGCAGTTAAAGAGATAACTGAATGAGTGGTGTGTATGTAGGAGGTTACACAGTCCTGTAATAATAAGACTAGCTGTGTGTCGGTCAGCGCTATCAGCATCTTAATTATATACTTGTGAAATGATCGAGTCAACCAGGAATGTTCTCAAGGGCAAATGTTTGGTTTCATCTAGTTTAGCTATTGTTTGCCCCTTGCAAACTCCCAACGTTTGCAAAAAACAAACCTTTTCTGAAAATTAAATCAACATGTAACAATCACTGTACCCACCATAATTGGTTGTTATATATGGTATATATATATGGTAGTTGTAGAGGACTATATATTCCGGGAATGTCTTCTGCTCAGCCTGCGCGACCCTGCCCAGACTTCCCTGTAAACACACACATTTCCACCAGCCCTTCCGGGGAACCCAGTGCGTTCCCAGCTGATAAAAATAGTCCCTCCAGTCCTCTCGACATGGAGTGTTTCTCCCATGTGACTGAGACCCTAACCCTATGTCTAAGGGAGCATCCAGCCGCTCTGTGTAGAAAACTCAGTTCCACCGCTTGTATCACTCACCATCTTTCAGTTATTACATAGGTGAGAGTAGGAATGTAGATTGACGAGTAAAATGAGAGCTTTGCCTTTCAACTCAGCTCCCTCTTCACCACAACAGTCCGATACAGCGACCGCATCACTGCAGACGCTGCACCAATCTGCTTGTCAATCTCACGCTCCGTCCCTCACTCGTGATACTTGGTGTAAGGATTCTCCATTCACCTGGAGAAGGAAAGACCCCCTTTTTCTCAGAGAACCATGGCCTTGGATTTGGAGGGGCTGATTTTCATCCCAGCCGCTTCACACTCTGCTGCAAACCGTCCCAGTGCATGTTGCACGTCCTGGTTTGATGAATACATCATGACAAAATCTTCTGAAATCTCCTCTGTCAGCCAAGACAGTCCCACTACATCCAAAGACTTTAGATACTCAATAGTTCTCCACCTGCACTTTAAACAGTGTTGATGAAGCATAGCTTCGTAGGGTCTCCCAAAGTAATTATTTTGTTTGTAAATACTGCACTATATTGTCAATGTTTTGTGATTAGATTAAAATATATACTATCAACAGTTATTTAAGTGAAATCTGTTTTAATGACTACTTGATTTTCTTTATACTTGTGATTAAGTATCATTTATAAATAAATAAATACAACTCTTACATGTTGTTTTTGGTGTCACCCCACCTCAGTTGAACTTGGGGTATTCTCATTTCAGGCCCAACAGCATTGTGTGCCACTGTGGGGATAAAATACATGGGTGTTGGTCAATACCGCTCTGCAATAATCTGAATTGTGTGTGAATAGTGTTGGTCCAGTTCTTACACTTGTTGTGTTATTTCCATACGGGAGATGCTTTGGGGGTGAGCAAATGTTTGTCCACAGTGCAACCCGAGGTAGTGATTTAAAGCCTTAATTGCAAGCGCTGCCTTGTTATTAAAGCGGTGCAGTCTGTGTTTTGCACCTGGTAGTGTTTACAGGTCTATTCATCGCGCTGCAGACAGGCTGACAGGCTACCAGCGACTTCAGCCAAATAAAGCAACGCGCTCAAAGGCCTTCAGTTAATTTACCCAGCGTACCTTGTCTGCCATAGGCTCAAGAGACTGACAAAGAGAAATGATGAGTACATGGGCCGATAAATCACTTCAAATGTTTTTGGGCATAACTTTGACACCATTTACACTACTACATAGAAACACCTATAGACAAAATGATGAGTTTTTGAATGTTTGTCTTGAATTATTAAATAATTTTACCATTTTAGGATGTGTTTAAATTTGGGTTTAGGAAACATTTATACCTTTTATAAGTATAAGATATAGAATTTCAATAAACTAACATCGGTAAATGGTTTTGTGTTTCAACTAAGAACCCCAATTCAAGAGAAAAAAATCTTGGCTTCTGGCTGTGGTTTGATCCTGATGTCAACTTCAAATCTTGGATTATTTCTGGACTTGTCCAAGTTTAGGTGGCAGGCGGAGCTAAATACCGCAGTTGACAATAGTACTACATGATGACGCAACCAGTGTCAACTGTGCACTATGTTGCCTTCACAGGCCAAATTAGCCACACATGACATCATAGTGGTTGTATTTTATAGTTAAGACTTAAATGTGTGTATTATATATAATATACATTATAGAATATTATATATAATATATATTATAAATAATTACAGCTTCATGTAATGATGTCTGAACAAAAAACTTTCAGAATTCTTTATCCTCAAGTTTAGAGAATCACAGCTTTGCCTCCCAACAAAACCGCAGTGATGACATCTCTTCAAGTGTCTATCCAACCAACCAACCAACAAGACCCACTCGACCATTAAAGACCAAGGGTGTCATTTCAGCCAATTGGAGCTTAGAGCCATCTCTGCGGTCAGTCCAGATCGTGACACATAAGTACAGGGCCTCTCTATTCGATCTCCCACTCTGCTCCCTGACCCCTCGCCCCTCCCCTGCTCCAGCCTGTTGGGCTCCTCCTGGAAAATTGGTCATCTTAAACAGTAGGAGGTGTAAATTGCACAATATTCTTTCATCCATGCTGCACCTTTTGTTTTATGGCAATAGAGATATTTGTTTTGTGGCTTCGTTCCATGCAGTCTGATTTATAATGTTGTCAGGTGGAAACTGGAGCGAACTGAGGCATAGCAACAGAAACATACGGCGTCAGCTGATTGGGAGTTGTGGTCTTGTCTGTTCAGCAACTGCTAGAAATGCTTTTAGTTACCATTATTAGAAAACTTTTAGTTATATATGATGTTTATTTTGATTGTTATTATTATTATTATAGTAGAAAAAGCATCAAAGGTAGTCAGGACAACGTTTTTAAAATCAAGACGTTTCGACTTCCATCCTAAAATCTAGCTGAGAGCAGATTGAAAATTACTGTTGGATGTAAATTGAAATGTCAGCTATGACTACTTCTGAAACCTTTTCTACTATAGACCACACCTGGATGAATGAGGAATTCTACCAATTTATTTCAGTTGTTCTTAAAGTGGGTCCTTCCACATCATTACTTGAATACCATGATATGCATTCCCACACATACTTTTTTTTTTTTTTATGGAAACAACTACATCGATAAAACAAGGACAGTAAAACTTTCATCTAAAATAGGTTATAAAGATGGTTTTAGATTTAGAATTTTGTTGATATTGCGGCGTATGATAAGGGATCCTTGGGTCACCGGCCTCAAAAAGTTTAAGAACCCCTGACTTTGTCCACCCAAATGCATAAAGGCCATGATTTTCTATTGACAATGTGGCACACTTGCTATACTATTTATTGAAAATGCATATATATTTTGTCTTTTGAGCTGGAGATAGACCAGACTCTCAAAGCTGGAAGGAAGTAACATTATCCATTAAAAAATTATAACAAATCCTGACAAGAATATCCAATTTATCTGCTGTCTGTACTGTACTAATATTGTTTACATGTATTGTTTGTCATTGTGCCATAGAAAGGGCTACACTCAGTTCACTAAGTTAGGGGAACAAAAACAAAAACAAAAAACATTCACATTGTTAAAAAAAATATTACACATGTTACAAATGTATTATATTTTCACTACAGTCAGCAGTTTGTCATTTCCCGGCTGGTATCTATCAAGGCTGTTATCCTGTCACTGTTTTCTTGGTAAATGCGAATGCAGCAAAACAATAAGTGTGTATGATTAAGCCCCACTATCACGCCTGAGTGGACAGGGTCTGCCCTTTGACCCTAAGCACTGACACTATGTGAATGTGAGCGTTAACTAAAGAAGAAGGATGTACGTGACAGGTCTGTCCACATTTACTAAGAGCTTTAGGAAGAAATCGACCACAAATGCCCAAGAGTTTTTAGTAACCGATGAAATGCACTCATTGCATTAGCGTCCTTATGTGTCTCCTTGGTTTCCTTACATCGTTTCGCCTGGTCCATCTTTGTTACCTAAGCTTTCACTTGCAGATCTGAAAGCATGTGATCGATGGGAGATGACGCTCAGACAGATGGAGATGGAGAGATTTGATGGAGAGCTAAGATTAAAGAACAGATGCAAGCAGCATATCCTCTTTCTTCCAACACATCTGAGGTCTGCACTGGCCATTTACTTAAATGAGTGGTGTATGTGTGAGCTACAGGCGGCGGTTATTGCTCCATTAGCAAAGAAAAGGTTCTAAGAGATACCATTAATGTGTGTATGTGTGTAGCCGTGTACCTGCACCAAACACACTCCGTGTAGTTAATGACTGAATCAATAAAGAGACATGAGGGCAGAGAAACCAAGCACTCCCATATCATGACCTAAATATAAAGGTAGAATTTATAAAAATGTTTTTAAAGAATTTTGTTGTAACTACTCTTACTGCATGGTTTATATTTTCACACATACCAAATTGTATGCAGTGGTGGTGTTAATCTACAGTATATTAGCTCATGAAAGGAGTGATATTTTTAAAAGAGTGCTTACACATCCTTTGGCAAAACAAAATCCTTGATAAAGGTGACGTTACAGACATATTACCAATATTTTGTTTTGTTGATATAGACCCTAAGACATTTTACATTCCAAAATGGAGGTTAAAGTGAAGGGGAACATAAAGTGATTTTAGAAATTGTGATTAAACTCAAGATATCACAAAATATGAAAACAAAAAGTGGTTTTGTCAAATGAAAACCACCAATACATGTGAGTTACACACAAAGATAAGTGAAATTACAACTGTCCCGTTTTATCTACAGGGTTCATCTGTGGCTGCTCTTCTCTCTCTCCTGTAATGAACTTGAGCCAGAAATTTGCTGATCGAATGATTTCCAGCCACTTTAATCTAAGCACCGAGCCAACAGTGAAGGATAATACCACCAGTGACAAAGACACTTTATACACACTGAATTCTGAAATATAATTTGCAGAGAATTAAGACCCAAGACATGCTGTTTGTTCCTTTGGGGGTGTTCCTTGTAGAAAAATAAAAGCGAATAGAAGATGAAGAAACTGTTTACACTGCTGGAATTCTGCAACCAACAAAGACACTTGACTCATAATAAGATGCATTCAGGCTACGTTGAACTTAGCGGGGGAGTGTTGAGATGTATAGACACGAAAGAACACACAAAGATGATACAATCCTGGGGCACTTTTCCATACAATCTGCTTTGAAACCTGTCCTTTCAAAGCACTTTTGGAATAAGACGTCTGATTCTGATTCATCTTTGTCCACAATCTATAATGCCGGGTGTATTTTTCTTATAAATTAGGCTTTGTGTCTGTGATGTGTGTCCTGCTGTGCATCTTCTCCGCGCCTCTGTCTGCTCTGGTATAGGTGACCGAGGTCAGGTGAACGCTGAAGGTAATAGTTTCCATTTTTTCTTAATGCCAGAGGGTCAGCGAGTGATGGCAGGGCAGAGCTTCATTACAGGAGCTCAGCAGGCCTCGTGTCTCCTGTAGGGATTTATTGTGGCGCGCCCTCCTCCTCCCCACATACACACATGCACACACACAAACATATGAACACACATGTACAGACACAGCCCAGGCACATCCACCAGTCTTCAATATATTACTGTATATATCATCTGCTGATAATCTTCAGGGTGTGCACCAACACTAGTCCTCCCCCATACTTCCCCTTTGCAGTAGAAGCTAAACTAAATCAAGTTCACTAAAATCATTTTGGAGATTTATAGAATAATTATATAGAGTTATCAATATAAATGATAAAGAATAACAAAGTCAAATGTCATATTCACAACATTCAGCCTTAATGCGTTACAGCAGGTTAATACGTGTATAAGTTGGCGATACAACATAAATGTATATTATACTTATCTTTATAAATTGCCAAGAAGTCCACCAAGATATATTGCTGCATCAGTATTTGGCGAACAGGCCTATCGTCTAATCCACATGTGTCAAACTCCAGGCCCGCGGGCCAGATGTGGCCAAATAGCCCAAAATGAGTTTGACACGCCTGGTCTAATCACTTAAAAACGCTCCAGACTGGTGTCTGTGAAAAATAAACATATTACCTTACATTACCACCGGACACAATTACTATGCTCGTTCTGAGCATTTCTGCTGTCAAATCACGATCATTGCCAGTGTACAACCTATGTAATTCCCTGTACAGCCAGTAGATGGCGCCAACTTTCAATTTGGTTTATTTTAAAACTTGTGCAAGTGTGCAAGAGATGGTTTAGGGCAGATAAAAACACTAGATTTTTTACTTCTTTTCATTCCAACTGATTACTAACTCTGACATTGTAAGACACAAAAGGACTTAGTCTGTGTGTGTGTGTGTGTGTGTGTGTGTGTGTATGTATGTATATATGTGTGTATGTATATAATGTGTGTATATATGTGTGTGTGTATATGTGTGTGTGTGTATATGTGTGTGTGTATATATAGATAGATAGATATATAGATATATAGAGAGAGAGATATAGATATAGATATAGAGATGGATAGATAGATGGGACTTTCATTACTATGCTCAATCAGAAGTTTATTTGCCTTAACCAAAGACTTTCTTAGCTTTTTTGTGCACATATTTGGTGCTGTTACTGATTGTTTTATTCATTTAAAACTCTAAAAACTCACTTACGGCAGCACATATAGTATAAATTCATACCCAGGTGCATTCATTTGTTTTCACCATTGCTCGCATTCCAACACACACAGACTTACAGTTACAGCATAGCAGCTGATTAATGGCAGTTCATATATAGTTCCAGCGCTCAGGTGCAGCCTTCCTTTTGTCTTCTGTGGCTTTGTGTGCATTACATTCACACTGATCCACTTTCCTGTTCCCCAAAACAGCGTGCATGCCAAGGCAATGGCTTTTAAAAACTACTGGTGATGCAAATTTGCACCACAATGGCAGTGGTTTCTGTTACAGGGTTTGTACAGTTTCACTCTTGAATGACAAGCCGAGCTTTCTAACCCCAGGATGTAGAAAGCCATTGAAAACAAATTCTGCTGTTTGAAAAATGTGTGGCAGTCAATTGGAAAATAAGTACCTAGTTCTCTACCCATCTCATGAATTCATGCATTTGCACTTTTCATTATACCTGTGGTGTAGTGCACTTAGGTATGAGTCCTCCCGTATACTTCATCACACAGCTCTACGGGTGACTCTCTATGTATAAATGCATATTTATTCAACAAAACCAACTACATCTCCATTGTGGCTTTTCATGGAGATATATGTTAAAGGTACGCTGAAAGCTTCATTGCTCCTCAACCCCCCCCTCAAAAAACCCCCCACAAGCACAAGAACAAAGAAAATCACCTGCCTCTTTTATTTGGAATGAACAAAAGAATGTATAACATGCACATTCTTTTCAATTTCTTTAATTGGTTGCTTTATCAAACTCTTACCTCGACTTAATGTCAGTACACATGTCATCGGCTATTTTTTAAGTAACAATCATGAATTATCATTAAAAAAGTGCTAATATGAACTAAACAGACTAAAACCAGGTTGGTTCTCAGATGGTACTACGGTTGAAACAAGTGATTAAATTATTTCAATTAAATCTGTTATCGTCAACTAATTTAGTAATCAAATAATAATTTCCTGAACTACACAGACCCATGTGCTGGGCAAAGAGGTTTTAGGATACAAAGCAGTAATCACCCCAAAGTGACTCAAGACATGTGTAAAAAAAAAAAAAAGTGTTTTTCATGTTGTTGTTGTACTAAATATACAATGTGGATGTTCTCAAGCGGCATCTCTTTAGATTCAAAGGTCGTAAAAAACAAATCAGTTACAGATGAATTGATTACCAAAATAACTGTTAGTTGTACTTTTTTTTTTTCTAAACATAACAATTCATTGTTTGTAGTATATTTATTTATCAATAAACCCATAATGGTGATTAACTAGATAACAGATTAATCTTGAACAGAGCTGACATAGACGATCCTTTTTTCTTTTTTTTTTTTTTTCTTGAACAGAAACATGGGCAGCTATGGAAAGTTGGATTAGTTGAGGATACAAGTCAATCAACAAATAGGTTTTCGTCAAACAAATCCAAAGCCCTGTTGATCCAAGCATGTTTATGTGAATCAACCAAAACGATCATATTCTGATCCAAAATGCAGCAGTATTTTCAGCCTCCTCTACCAAAAGCTTTCACAAGGTTATTGTCAATGGCACAAACCACACAGAGTGACACACCTTTTAGTTTTCTTCCATAAAACATCACTTCCTCGTCGGCTGTTCCCTCTCATCACCCTTGATTGATGTGTCCAATCTAATCGCCACACTCTCTCATGTATTATTATTATTTATTTTTCCTGTTGGAGCGTGTGAGGCACTTTGTCTCCCATGCTAATTCAATCTTGCACACCAGGATGGATGGAGCGAGCAACAGATTAGGTTTGGTTGGGGTTGCACACTTTACACAGCCCCGACGTTCTCCGTGGGTGGCTCCTTTCACAACGGATAAGGAAGTCAAGGACAAGCAATTTGTCTGAGGTGTAAATTAATTTGCAACATAAAAAACAGATAGCGATATGGAAATGGAAGTAATTAAGATGATAGATTGGACGCTGTGAGTGAGATTCATGTGTCGTCGCTACACTGCTCTCAAGATGGAGATTTGCAGTCTGAAGAATGAGTGGAAATGGTGTGACATGCAAAGAGTTTGAGTGAAGGCTGTGAATAAAGGAAATCATTGGGCTAAAGGGCTATGGTGTTGGTTATGCAAGGACTTGTGAAGATGCGCTGAAGTTTTGGATACTTGATCGGTGGAAAGAAAAACTTATCTTAATACTTTGCCTTGAGCAGTTGAGGAATTATTTACTCTACAGTATATACAGTAAGATAATATGATCATATCTAGTCATCATTAATTGTGTTTCAAAAGTGCCCTGTGTAACTTTTCTGGTGGATGGTCTGCCACCTGCTTGTCTCCATGATATTGCTTTGCAGAGAATGTTCTACAATATGACATTAAACCCATCTGAAGATAAGCAAGTGGTGCCACCAGCAAAGGTCAGATAATCGTGACGGCAGCCGTACTCACAGTAAGAATGTAAGTTTTTCAAGCAAAAACACCATTAATTGATGAAAAGAATGAATGCCATACTGGGGGAAAGGCATGGGACGAGACACAACCTCCACAAGACGAGATGAGACACGAATTTGGATCCACAAGGACAAGACGAGACTAAATTTGTATTATTTTATAGTAAATAAATTTAGAGGTTTGTTTAGTTCACCATTTTGGCCCCACAATGTTGTATTTATTTTCATTTTGTTGTCATTGTGGCACCGCTTTTTGGAACTTTCTAACTCACCAGTGTTTAGAATTTATTTTTGTCCAATCTAAATATAAATCATTTTCCACCCTATGTGCACAAGCTTGTGGAAATCTTGTTATTTTGTGAGATCTTGTGGCGTTCCAGGCAATAAAACAAAAAAGACCTTTCCATAGAGATGAGCAAGTGGCCACCCTCCACTAGAAATGTTCCAAAGTGCACCTTTAAATATACTTTGTTGCCCCCCTATGGAAATATATCCACTCCATTTGACCCATCCTTCAATGCCACTGGGGTGATCTGTCAGCAGCAGTGAGTGACTGCATTGAACCAGATCTTGAGCTGGACTTGGTTTAGGACTCCCTACCTAGACGATGAGCTTAATGTTGCATGTTTAAGGTTGATGGGGGAAACATTTAACCTTTGCCCTCCAAATTCCAAACCCAAACAATGACTATCTCTCTATGCTCAGTCTGATAAACTGCCTTTAGTGGGATTTCTGATCGACCATTCTGCCCGACCGTGTGAGGTACTTTGGTGAAGAGATAGTAGAAAACCCATTATTTTGAGTGTGCTAATCGCTATATGTGCAATTCTCTATCTCACCGTTTTCATCTCTTCACGGTTCAAGGTCAGCAGGTTGTTTAGTCACGGTTGTCTTATTCATTGAAAACTGTTTTGGTCCTCATGTAATCTAATCCTTTGTGGTCATTGTCTGTGTATGGAACAATGGGACGTGTCCTCTTTTTCTTGCCTGCTGATCTTTGCACCCTGTCATTTTGTGATTGGTGACCTCAGTTTCCTCCAGAAGGGACTTTCCCATAAGCTTTTGTGACATTCCTTGCATTTGTCATCAATTTGTTCGGAATTGAAAGTGGCAGTGAAGTTTATTCTGGCTTTTTTCTTACTTTTGGTGGTCAATGGGATTTGCTCAAGACCTTACGTGCTGCCAGGTTGTTATACACAAAGACAGGGAAAAAACACCATTGTTTGGTTCACTTCGCTTGCTTGTAGAAAGGGCAAACCAATCCATCATCAACCATCTCCAGCTTTACAATTTTTTATGTGTATATTTAAAGGTGCCCTATGTAACTTGGTGAAGGGTCTGCCACCTGTCTCCTTGGTTTATTATTACTTAGAAATCTTATTGAAATGTTCAAACAGCATGGTATTAAACTTATCCATCTTCCAATTATTCAATTCCGATTTTTTTTATCGCTCAAACTAAATCTGCAGTCTTATTTATTAAATGTCGTGGCTTTCAACGTGTACGTTTGTGATGAGAAAGAAAACCTGATGAGAAAATGAGTGGCTCGGTCAAAAAACTCAGACAATTTGAGCTTGGAAAGACAAGAAGACAAGGCCGCGATTGTAGAAATTTGTGTTTAGTCCGTACCTACACGTTTTGTACGAATTTCAAGTTAAGTTTTATAAATAAGACCCCCTACTTAGTCTGCTGGTGTCTCCTGCTTGTTTCAATAGTTTAATGCCATCGTGAAACATTCCAAGCAAAGCAATAACACGTACATGGAGACAAAAGGTGTCGAAGCCTCCACCAGAAGAGTTACATAGTGCACCTTAACTGTTTTCCATATTAGATCCTTTTCTGTTGTTAATGGGATCACCTCAAGCGAAATGTTTCGAGATATGTAGGTAGTAGGGGCTTTCCATTAGCATAATTTCCCATTGGCGCACTGAGCTTAATTATCGACATGCCTGTGCGCAGGCTGGAGCACATCTCATCTTATTAGGATGGGTCCCTGCTGCGTAGCCCACACACCACCAGGTCCCATCTGACGACCTGCACATTCAAATGTGGCATGGTTTAACTCGCTGCAACCTGGTAAAATGTCATCTTCCATGCTTCAGCGGCACTTGAATATGACTAGGAAGAAATGGTAAAAGAAGGCTTAAGGTGTTGGAGGTGGAGTTGGGTATGCCCGGTAACTGGCTTAGGGGCAAATTACATCGCAAGATGTTGATGGAAATATTTTCTTAATTACTCATTGTGAAACAGAACTGAAATTACAGCAATGCATTTTTACTAGTTTAAATTTGTATTCTCAACAGAATCCCAATTTTAAATACAAAATTGCAAATATAACCACAATAATAATACAATTACATATTTTCCTAATTATGTAAATATGTAATTAAATACTTCCAGCAATTTCAAAATACAAGAGTAAAGAACATTAAACGTATCAAAGTCATGGAGACAAGCAGGTGATGCTGTCCGGCCAAGTACAGGTCATATCTGTGGAGAGGCGACCCATTCAAGGTATTTTTGAGCAATAATAATAATGTCTCTAAGAATTCGGTGGAAACGATCAGGTGGAATGACCCCCTCCCAAGTTATGCAATTCTTCTTTAGTGGTTCTCAAACTTTTCACACCAAGTACCACCTAAGAAATATTGGCTTTCTGAGCAACAACACCCTAAATTGGGTCTAAACATGGTATAAATGAACCTGAACCAGATTTATTTATGAATTGATATTTAATTTCTTTATTTATGAGCAATATATATATATTATTTTTAAGTTATTTATAGTCAGATAGATATATATATATATAAATAATATGGGGATAGGGATATATAGTGGGATGCCAATGGCAAAAACTGTTTGCTGTGCTTTCTTATTCTCAGTCCAATGTTCATGAACAGTATGACAATCCCAAAGAACATGATGCTGGTGGGCCATTTGACGTCCACAGAATAGAGACTAATTCAAAGGAGGACAAAACTATAAATATATCTGTATCTAAATAAAATAAATACTCAAACTGCAGAGGGCTAGTTATATGTATGTAACACAGGTTGGGAAACGCTGCGGTTGACTTGAGTATTGACTAAAATGCTGTTTAGTGCACAATACAATGTAACTGCACTAACCAAACCTGACCACAGTCCACACTCCAAAGTGTCAATTTAAATGTCTTTTTTAACTAAGTAATGTGTACACTTGTTCATTACTGTAATGAGCTGCCCCACTCAGTGTTTGTGCATCTTTATCATTATACTGTATATATTTATTTTCGCCTCGAGATGTCAAACTGCACAGTGCAAAAGGATTTATCATCTCCCATCACTGAACCGCCTGTAGCTAGAGGAAGAAATAGAAATACAGGCAATGCGTGGCCGGCAAAAAGGCAATTTCCCACTAAGACCACAGCGATTATGAGCTGGCCTTTGGTATTATTCACATACATGCATACAGAATATATTGAATTGAGTTAGATTCTCTGAAAAAAGCACATTAAATTATGCAGGTTAGACTTTAATCTGTTTGGGAATATTGTGCACAACTGTTTGCCTGACGACTCACATTAGGAGAAATAAAAATGTGTATCTGAAAATATGCGGTTTAATGCCTCAGGGCACTAGCTGCAAATCAACTATGCATTTACATCACAGATCCACCTCACATCTGGTTGTTATTATCTACATGGGCTTTGAAAGAAACAGCTCACCTGGTCTGTGCATGAGAACACAAAATAATAGAAAGTGCAGGTGAGGAAGACAGTAGCATGTACAGTAAGATGTATGGCTTTGGGCTTGCATCCCTAATCAAGCAATATT